>JAEANM010002207.1:0-25179 GCA_017656035.1 Myanophis thanlyinensis
GCCTCTCTCATCTTTTTAAGTGGGAGAAATTGCACAATTGGTGGCTGACTAAATACTTTTTTGCCCCACTGTATATATATGGAGAATGAATTCTTACAAATCTCTGCAAGGAAAAATATTTTACTTTTAATGTTAGGCATAGTTATTTTTAAAAGAGTCACAGGAAATAAGAATGAATATCACTTCAGCCTTACATTGTTTAAATACTGCTCATCCATTTCAGTTTTAGTATTAGACTTTTTGCATTGTAATATCAATTTCATAAATTTTTCTGAAAAAATTATTTGTATAGTATAGCAACTTGGAACCAAGTCTTTTTTCATTGTATTCCCAATAAGGGTCCAAGCGGTGATCAATTGATCAATGCCTCTTTGTTGAAGGGGGTGGTACCACTGCTGTGAAGGAGAGATTCTTAAGAAACCATTCTTGAACTCCACAATATTAGAAAATATTCTTTCAGCCTCCAATTTTCCCTTTTCCGGAAAGATTGTTGAGAAGGTGATTAACAAATCAAATCAACTTTTATTCATCACATGCACAGTTAAACACAGTAGCACAAAGCTACCAAGGGCTGTAGATGAAGCAGATTATCTGAACTCATTTTAGTCTGGTTAGGCCAGGACACAGCACTGAAAGTCACACTTGTTAATGACCTTGGAAGAGATCAGGATGGGGTAATGCAACTATTCTGACCCTCCTGGATTTCTCAGTGGCTTTCAGCATCATCAACCATTGTATCCTTCTGAACCACCTTTGAGGGTTGGGAGGCACTTACGTTATAGTAGTCTTCTGCAGCTGGTTCTAGTTGGTGTTGATATGACAGGGCTCCAGCCTTTTGCTTCTCCTTTTTAACATCTACCTGAGACAGTTTGGGAAGGTCATATGTCAGTATGGGGTCTGGTATGATCACTATGCTAATAATACCCAACTATCTAGATCACAATGATGTTGGGTACTGGCCAGATGCCTGGAGGCTGTAAGGGTCTGAATGAGGAGCAACCAGCTGGGCCCAACCCTGGCAAGACAGAATGGCTCTGGGTTTTTGCTTCCCACTCCCCAGACACAGGTAATATTCTATCTTTGAATGGGGTGGAACTTCCCCAAATTGAGCCAATACACAGTTTGGGAGTCCTCCTGGATTCATGGCTTTTGCTCAGAGCAGATGGCAGCTGTGACTTTGCAGGCCTTTGCACGGATATTTTTGGGTGCACCAACAGTATCCTTTCCTGGACCAGCAGACCTTGCTGACAGTCACTCATGTCTCGCTTATGTCCTGTTCGGTTTACTGCAATGTGGTCTACATGCAGATATCCTTAAAGACCACACAGAAGCTTCAACTAGTCCAGAATGAGGAGGTGTGCACAGTGACGAGTGCCCCTAGGTTTAGCCATGTAGCATCTGTGTTGTGAGAAGTGCACTGGCTTCCAGTTTCCTTCTTTCCAGGTGCAGTCCAAGGTGCTGATTATTATCTTCAAATCCTGCATGGCACAGGGCCAGGTTATTTGTGGGACTGCATTTCACTAAAGGTACTCACCTGTCTTACCAGGTTAGATAGGGTGGGCGTGCTCTTTGTCCCTTCCCTGAAACTGCCATTTTTGTGGGAGCTAGGAAGTTTGCCTTTTTGGTGGCAGCCCCTGCCCTATGAAGCTTGGAAGGCCTCTACCCAGTAGCTTTCTAAAAAGCACTGAAGACATGGTTTTTCCTAGGTTTTTCCCTCAAGCACTGGGATAGGATGTGTATGTATGTGTGTGTATGTATGGTAAGTCTGGAAATGTATTCTGTGTTTCTGTGCTTTGTATGATTGTACCAATGGAAGCTCATTCAATTTCACTGCACACATGTGCATTGACAATAAAGATTTGAATTTAATTTTAATTGCATTGATTGGGAACCATTTGGTTTAAGTTGAGGGGCTATATAATTGTCATAAATAAAACAAAATATGTGCAGAATTGTACTTAAACTGTTATATTTGAGCTCTGGAATTATAGAATCTGCATAAATATTTTCCTATTGCAACAATAAGATAATTACTTATTGCAACAATAAGAAAATTACTTGTAAAAATTCCATAGTTAACTATTTTAAAATGGAACAGTTTTGTTCTCTGACTGCATTAGTTTGAATCTGCCATTTCCATTTTGATGGAAGATGACTCAACAGGGAATGACAATTCGTCACTATCCAATAATAGGATCTCTATTTTTGTTGTACATAATCTTGTTCTCTATTTTATATAGTGACATATTAATAGCATAAAATAATTCAAATTCTTGTTTTTAAAATTACCCAGACTGCATTTTTCAAATATTTGTTTACCATACAAAAGCAGATTGCATGACATTTACTCAAAGATCAAAGATCTTACTCAGATTCTCCAGTAACTTAAGCTGCGGATCGAGTAAGTTCATAAGTAATGTTCTTGCATCATGGACAAGCACTTCTCTAATGATTTTTCAGATAGGCAACCAGTTGCTAGAATTTTACTATTCAGCATCTGAAACTGAGAAAGAAATTTGGTCCATGTATCCTAGTAAGAAATGTGAATCTTGACAGCAGAAAAACAATTACTACCAACCTGCCTTCCATCAAGGACCTGTATGCTGCACGAATCAAGAGGGCTGGGAAAATATTTAAGGACCAGTCACATCCTGGACATAAACTGTTTCAACTCCTACCCGCAAAAGACACTATAGGGCACTGCATACAAGAGCATATGCACCAAAGACAAATTCCTTGTGTGTCCAATCACACTTGACCAATAAAGAATTCTGTTCTATTGATCCATTTTTTTATAAATCAAATCACAATTCTGTTAAATGCTTCATTAATAATTTCAGTATGTTTTTTGTAACTATCAGTGAAAGTATATTAAACTTCTTATGTAATTGAGACTAAGTAAAGTTTTAATTATCATTTTAGAAATGAATAACTGAAAGAGAAAACAATGACTCTAAATTCCATTTTTTCCCACAAAGTTGACATAGAACTTAAGAAATTGCATTCCTTGTATCATAAACAAAATGAATTTGTCATTTAATAAAGAGTTTTGTCTCTACTAAGCAAAGCTGATAATTTTACATATTATAAATGGAAAGAAAGTTATCCCCTTGACACCGAGGAATGAATTCAACATGAATCCATTATCTGCCCTTGAGTCTTTATAAAAACTTCATTTAAAATATTTATCTTCTAAAAAATAAGCACTATGTTTCCATATGATTTGGGTTTAATTTTTAACTTAAGGATTGAATTAGTTCCATACCGATACTACACAGGTAAGATATTAAATATTTTTCTTTGTTTAGCTAGATTCCACCTTTTTTTCTGTTAATTTCTTTTAATCTCTACTGATAGATTTTTTTTACTCGCTGTAAAACCACTAGTGAGTTCTTTTCTGTCCATGTGGTAATTTGAATTACACTGTTAAAAATTTTAAACAAAATATTTTTTTAAAAAAAACCTAATTTACAGATTATCCTAATGCTCTGGTATTGACGTGTGCTGCTTGTCAGATTGAAATGATAAAATCTAAGGCAATAATCATTGATCAATTGTAGCATTTGTTTCAGTTCCACTGATTGACAGATCAATACCATTCCCATACAAATCTCTAATATTCCTAGCATTTATTTGTCTTCATTTTCATTCTGAATCATTTCATCATTTTTAATACCATTCATTTTACAAGAGACTTGCTCAGCCCTCTTCACCAATTTACTGCCATCAAAATAGTTTTGAATTTTCTCAGCTTCTGTTTATCTTTACCATTTCTTACTCTCTTTAATTACAAGCTTTGCCACCTTCTTTGTCTCTACAGACATTATTCCTAATCTTTCTTTAGAGGATTATTTATTAGAGGAATCAGTACTGACATGTTTGTTCACTATAGCAATAACAATAGCTCTTAGATTTATATACCGCTTTATAGTGCTTTCCAGCCCTCTAAGCGGTTTACAGAATCAGCATGTTGCCTCCAACAATCTGGGTCCTCATTTTATCTACCTCGGAAGGATGGAAGACTGAGTCAACCTTGAGCCTGGTGGTATTTGAACCGGCAGACAGCAGAAGTACTGCAGTACTGCACTCTAACCACTGCACCACCAAGGCTCCGATGCCATGTGTTCATGCTGCCATAAGCAAGCTAGACTCCATAACCTAGACCAGTGATGGTGAACTTTTCAGTGCCCAAACTGTGCACATGCACACACATGCCCAAACTTCACATGTGCAGTAGAAACCTGAAGACCAGCTGGCTGATTGGGAGGCAGGGCATCCTAACACCGGCAGCTCTGCAAGAGGTGAGATCTTTTTCTTCCAGGAGCTTCTGTTTTGTCGTTTGCATGGAAACTTCTGACAGCAAAAAACGCCAGGGAGAAACACAGTGGAGCTGAACTGGGGTGATTGTGCGTGCCACAGAGAGGGCTCTGCCTGCCACCTCTGGCATATGTGCCATAGGTTCGTCACCACTGACCTAGACTCTTCCTTGCAAGCCCCCATCCTGTGAATTAGACGGTGTATAGGTTGCACTGACACGACAGGAGTATTGTCAATTGTGTTGTGAAATATAACCAATGCAGAGCCATTTTCCAACGGTTATTTCATGTTTCAAAACAGTTTAAAAACAATTATGTGGTACCAGCGCTATACATTATGGATAATAAAGCCCACTTGGCAAAGTCATTACAAGAGAGAGGTGTTCATATCAACCTGTACATCTTGCAAATAATTAACCTTCCTTTTATCAGCCTCTTAATTTGGTTCACTGAAACAGGTTTTAATTTAAGCAATACAGATCGACCCTTGTCCCAAATTGTTAAGAACTAGAATGCTAATGTAGAATGATAAGCAAAGTTTTGAACATACTGAGGAAAAACTGGTTTATTTGGAATGATTGGAATTATTAACTGATGATCCACAATTCCTGCTAAAGGTGCTACATGGCATAGGGAAGTTTTAATGTTCTGTGATGACAGTGAAATATTGGGCATAAAGTACAGACTGATCAAAACAGGCTCTCATTTTCTGCTTAGCACTGAATATTCAAGATTATACCAAACAGAATCTTAGACTCCTTTCAACATTGTGTAGAGTTGCAAAGTAATTCTTATTTTGCTTAAACTGATCTATGAGGAATCTGGAGTAGCAGATTTGTCATCCAAATTACATAAAGCATTGTAATCCAAAGATGCAGAGAACTAAGATTTTGAGAAATTCAGTCACATATTTAGTAGAGAAGTAACAAAATCTGCAAAAAGCCAATAGTTCCATAACCCTTCTTTAAACAATGGAGAAATCTCTTTATTTTTTGCTATCATTAGATTTTGCATTTCTTTTCCCCAGCCTTTCAAATGATTTTGTAATCTGAATGTGATAATTAACCCCACCTGGTATATGATATATCAAATAGCATACTGTATTGTTGCATTTATAAATATTTTACTTCAGAATGAATACCGAACAGCCATTATATAGACATTTTGCTGTTAGTGTTTAACTTGTTTGTATGTGGAATATAAATATAGTATTCTTTTCTGAAGCACATTACATCATAACTTTCCTTTGATACTCATTCTGCTTCTAGTGACAGGTCAATTTTACGTGGTATATTATTTCCTTCACTGTGGGAGATGTGTTGTTTAGGCTCTTGCCTCATTTCACTTGATTTCTGGAAAAAATCAAGTACCTCTTGGCAGAAATATTCATCAGGAAATCCACCAGAGAAAGAAAATGCAGGACATTCCAGCTTGAATGCTTCAGGAAGCTCACTGGAACTTACAAGAGTTTCATCGGAATTAGAGGAGATATAATTATTAATGCTGATGCCTTTGATCAGATCTTTGAAGTATTGCCCAATAGAAATATGACAGCCATTTGTATCTTGTTGTATAAGCTTTCTTTCTGTAAGTTTCTCTAACTTGCTTCTAAATATTTTATCTTCTTGAAGAAAACGCACTGAACTGGTATGCTGTTCCAAAAAGGTTTTCATTTGATGATAAAGGTGTGTGGGGACTTGAAGGTCATTTGCTAAGAGCTGCAACTTCTCTAGTTTTGTAGAATAATCCTTGCATAATTCTCCTTTCAGCTCAGTCATTCTGCATCTGATACCTTTGATTAGGCTGTTCCCTACAGCTTCAATCATAACTTTGACACCAGTATTGGTATATGCAAGTTCATTGATTTTTATTTCAATTTCCTGTCAAAGTATAACACATAAGAGCTTAGAAACAGTAAAAAAAACAGTTTAAAGCAATTTAAATATTTGAAAGGGAGTTGTTCAATTCTGGTAATCAAAACAATAATAAATATCTTGACAAAATTACAAAGATTTTGTAGATAGTTTGCCAAGATGTTTTCTGTGCAAAATCACACATCATGAAATGCGGTACTTTAGAGAAATTCCTGCTTTTAACTAGGGCTTCATATATTTTGATTATGCGGAAGTCTTCTCGAATGAGATCTAATGTGATTACCATTTTAATATACAAAGTTGATCAATATTGGCAAACTTTTATGATACTGTTATTGTATCCTATTTCAAAGACCATAGTAAGAAAAAGGTAAACTTAAAAATATTCTTTACAAATGAATCAAGATAAAAAACACGAAGTTGAACTACTAGGACTCCATTGGCAAAAGCAGAGGTGGGTATACTCATAATTTTTCCATCACTTCAAACTCACAATAGTTCATTTAGTGAGCATACAAAGTTATAACAGCACTGGAAAAAATGAATTATGACCGTTTTTCACACTTATGACCATTACAGCCTCCCCGTGGTCATATGATCAAAATTCAGATGCTTAGCAACTGACTCATATTTAGGATGGTTGTAGTGTGCCAGAGTCAGGTGCTCCCCTTTTGCAACCTGACAATGAGGAAGCCAGATTCATTTAACAATCATGTTACTAAATTAACAACTATTGTTATTTAATTAATTGAGGCAAGAAAGTTCATAAAATGGGGTAAAATTTACTGACAAATGTCTCACTTAGCAACAAATTTTGGGTTCAATTGTGATTGTAAGTTGAGGGCTATCTGAATACGTACAAAGAGACTTGGCCCATCTGGGCTTTGTTCCAAAAAAAAGTCTCATCCCAGAAAACTTTACACTCCACTATACTTAAAATATTGTCCCTTTCTTTTATAGCAGACACTGAACTGCATTCTTCTACTCAAAAACAACAAAAATCACCAGAACAAAATTAACACATTATGCCCAAGCCTATTTATGCTTCTATGCCAAGGGTGTCAAACTCCAGGCCCATGGGCCGGATCCAGCCTGCAGGGTGCTTAGATCTGGCCCATGGGGCTGCCCTGAAAACAGCTAAGGTCTGGCCCATGGTGCCTCTGTCAGCAAAAACAGAACTCGGGGAGGCTCCATTTTTGCTGGCAAAGAGCTGCAAGAGCTGAAAATGGAGCTCACGGTGGCTGCATGCTCCCAAGTTCCGTTCTTGCTGGCAGAGGACTGCAGGAGGCTGTCCTGGCAGAAAACTGAGCTCGCAAGGGCCATGCGCGACCTTGTGGATTCCATTTTTGCTGACGAGGGTTGCAAGAAGCAGTCGCGGCCAAAAACGGAGCGTGTGAGGGCTGTGCACAGCACCCTTGAGCCCCATTTTTGCTGGCAGAGGGTTGCAGGAGGCTGTCCTGGCTGAAAACAGAGGTCACAAGGGCCCTGCGCATCCCCCTCCATTTTTAGAATTTTAGAATTCAACACATACCAAATAGCACCGTTGCAGAATCATTGGGCCCTTGGAAAAGATTTTAGAGGCCTTCTAGTCCAATCTCTCACCAGAGTGGAATCCTCAACCATCCAAAGACAAATTGTCAGTGTTATGGTTTTTGCTTTTGCTTTTTTGCTTTAGTAGCTTTTTCTAGGCTTTCTGAATGCTCATCGGTTCTAGTTTCACATGGGATATTTTGAAGTCCATGACAATGTGATGGAACTAATTTTCTAAAAGGTTGTTTCAATGCCCAAAGTGATATTGAAATGTGTTTAATATAATAATACAACCAAACATATTTAAGAACTAATAAAATGGAATCATACTGATGACAGCTTCAATCTCTAGTTTATTTTCATTCCTTCTCTCTTAATTGCTGGCGATTTAAATCCAACAGCACTGATTACGGCACCTTATAACCCTATTCAACATAAGGAATCAGCAGGTTTAGATGGAGAATTAAGGATTTACACTGTGCCACCTCTTTGCCCATTACTGTGACTTGTCTTTTGATTGCTATTCTCAAGATACTTCTCTCTGCCTTTTTACCCAAGTGCACACACACAGAGAGAGAGAGAGCCCGTAGTGTTTGATTCTCCTCCTGGTAGGATGTAATTAGCTAGGTGCTAAGTTTTACCCAACCATATAATTTACTTCCTGTAAATGCATTTTGTTCTGGTTACTATATGTAGTCCTTGACTTAATGATGGTTCAGGGTTATAATGGTGCTGAACAAAGTGACTTATAACCTGTCCTTAAGTTTCACCGTTGCAGCGCACACACATGCACACACACATGGTCAAGTAATCATGATTCAGGCAATCCGATCTCATTCAGTATAGTTGCTGTCTTCTGCAGTCGTATGATCAAGATTTGCAACCTTCAAAACTGGCTTCATGAAGCAAAGTGTATGTGGGAAGCCAAATTTGCTTAAGAATCATGTGATAGCAAGCAAGGTAGACATAGTCATAAAATCAAGTCTGGTCACATGATCTGATTTTTAAAATCATGAAATAAAAGCACTGAAATAAAAATGGTCGTGTTATAAAATGAAGGAATCAAGTTTCTTGGACCGTACCTTCCTTGCCTGTTCAGCATATTCAGACTGTTGGAATACCCAATCTAAACCTTTGATGAAACTCTTTTTCCTCTCTGCATACACTTCAGCAATTTTTGCTACAGTATGGGATTCATGGTCTCCAAAGAGCTTGCAAATGGCACATATTGGTTTATCATCAGTTAGACATACCTGGATGAAAAGACATTGTTAAGTTATTACCTGGTGGCATAGCCTTAGAATGCAATACAATATTTGCTGCTGTTGATGTTTTTTTTCATCCTGGGCTAGTTTAGCACTGCCATCCCTAACTCTAAAATTTAAAATGACTACTTGATGATTTCAAGTTTGCAAAATCTCTGCTGTTTACAGGGTGCCTTGTAGGTGAATGAAAATCTTATTTTAGTTACGTTAATATAAGAAATTTGGAGCTGCTAAAATAGGGTAGAGCCAATCTGAAATACAATTCCCATCCAGACTTCAGCTGCTATATCCAATAGTGAGACATGTACCTAATTCAGCAAAATCTGCAAAGGGCACAAATTTCTCATGCTTCCTTCCTATGTTTCCTTGTCAATAGAAACATAATAAGCTGATTTTAAAAAAAAACAGTGGATTTTACTCTTCTACTCATTGCTGACTACAGGGGGCAATGCTCATTCCTTTTCATGAACATTGAGCCAGCACTGTTCGAAGACATTTCCACGGTCATCTGGATAACATCATGGAGCAATGTTACCTTCCCAGCAAAATGGTACCTATTTATCTACTCACGTTTGCAGAATTTGAGGCAAGGATGGGGAGCTCACTCCATTGTGGGGCATTTGGGTCTCGAACCTGGGCTGCCTGCTTTCCAGAGGGAGGGAGGAGGAAGCAAGGAAAGTTTCTGATGCTCCGTGTCAGCTTCTGTCAAGGAACTTCAGTGTGGAAACCAACAGGATGTTGGAAATTGCTCCTGTTCTCACTGACTTTTTCCTGCCTACGGGTCATTCTATTTCTCTGTTTAGTTAAAGAAACATCTCTGAAAAGATGACCCAGTGGAACACGGCTTATCTAATATTCGATTATGTTTGGTTAAGATGAGACATTTCCTTAGAAATCAGTAATTATATTAGCTGCAGAAACGTCGTAATCTCACAAAGCATTTCATGAAATGTGTTGAACGTACCCTTTATTCACTCCTTAGAAGTTTAATCAGCCTAGATAATTTATAGGAGTGTGTGTGAAGGGTCAGTGATTAAGAAGCTGAGTTTGTCAGCTGGAAAGCTGACAGCCCATGTTTGAGACCTGAGCTCTGCACAATGGGGTTAGTTCCTGTTCTTTCACCAGCTTCTGCTCACCTAGCAGTTCAGAAGCATGAAAATGCGAGTAGGAAAACAGGTATTATTTTGTTAGGAAAGTAACAGCATTCACTCTCACCGCATGCCCTGTGCTGTGGTGTGATGACATGCTGGATGCATAACTGCAGAAATATCTTCGGACAATGCTGGCTACCTCGGCTAAGAAACAGATGAACACCACCAACCCTACACAACTGAAAAGGGGAAGCCTTTACCTTTAGATAATTTGTGTGACTATTATTATTAAATTTATTTGCCACACATCTCTCATTTCAAGGTGATTCTGAATGGCTATAAAATTCCATTATACTGAGTTATACGTAAAGAAGTAGGGAGGCCAGGAGTGAACTGTAAACTTTAAAATTCCTCCAATAAACAAACACACACACACACACACACACACAATTATGTTACTGACAGAAATATGGCTTTATACCAAATTCATGCTTTCTCCATGCTCGTCACATATTTGAGACAAACGGTCTTGTTCTCTGGCATGAAGATTTTCAAGCTCATACTTAAATTTTTCAAGAACGTTCTCCACTAGGATATTCCTTGGCAATCCAATGAGCCCTCCTCCTCTCAAGTACACAGTCTGAAACAAAGCCATTGTATAAACAAACTGCTCAAATTCTTTTAGCAAACAAATCTTTCAACCTAGTTTGTCTTCTGTGAAATGCATGCTTGTGGCCAGGCATGCTAAACTACAGTTAGTCTTTGTCTTACAACTGTTCATTCAAAATTACGACAGTGCTGAACAAAGGGACTCATGACCTTTACCTGAAGTTACAATTGTTGTAGTGCCCCCACAATCATGAACAAAGTTCAGATTCTTGGTCATCTACCCACCCTTACATCGAGCCAGATATGCTACAATGCCCCCTCTATCTGTTTCCCCCCCCCCCCAACTGCCCTCTTAGGTCGTTGTGGATCTTGAACCTGCTTCCGCACCATTTGAGCTTGCTTTCTTCCCTGTTTCCCTTCCCACTGTACTGTACAGAAAGTCCCTAGGGCAGATCAGTTGGTTCTCCTTCCCAAAAGTGATCTCCTAATCCACTTCAGGAAGAGAACAAGCTAATCTGCCTTGCAGTCTCCATATAGGAAAGCCATGTGGTGCACCATTTTAGGAGTGGCTGCAATTCTCAGATCACAAAAACTGCCCCATTTCCAAAATGGTGCCCGATTCCAATGTGGCACCATGCGGCCTCTGAGTAGGAAGGCCATGTGGCAGATTGGCTGCTTTTTGTCAATGGTGATCTATAGAAAAGTTTGCCAAGTAGAGATTGGGGGGGGGGTGCAACCCAGAGAGATAGGAAGCAGCTCCAAGGCCTGATGAGTCAGCAGAGTGGGAAGTGCCTCAATTAACAACTTATGAATATAATGGGTACACTCTATTATGGTCATACGTCGAGGATTAGCTATATTGATTGTATGAATAAGTCTAACTCATAAAAAGACATTTTGTGATATTTTTCTAAAGATGTACTCTCCGACTTAAAATTATAGTGAATTATTGCATCATTTTCACTACAAGGGGATAATTTTGTTCTATCCAGATTTTGCATAATTGGCTTTTGTTCCATCCAGGTTTTGTATAATTGGCTTTATCACAATGGAAAGTACTTTTTTTTCCGTTTCACCATCTCAAAAGGTAGCTTCATAATGAAGGACTTTCTTCACTTGCACTAGTTAGGACATTGGATTTTAACTGTTTTTGTCAATTATTTTCCCATAATCTATGCCCTCAAGTTTCATTTTCCACAGGTACTTTACTTGGTAATTGGTTGTTTTCTTGGATAAAGCATTAATTCTTGGAATTTATTCATTGAGTAATATCAGAACAAGTTTGTTTGGAAAAGTAAAAAGATACAGTAATAGCAATATGAGATCCTACTTACTTTTCTGCACATAGGACAAGAGAAATGCCCATTGACATGGCTACAATTTTGGAGGATGAGAATCTTTTCCAGGCATTTTTTGCAAAAATTATGTGCACAAGAGAGGACCAGCACTGGAGCAGTAAACAGTTCTAAGCAAACTGGACATGATAGCACCTGCACCAAAGCCTCCATAATATTCCTACACTCAGAGATACAGACCAACTGTAATGTTCTTTTCTAGCTACATTTACAGTTACATTCTAGAATGTCACTCTATGACTCATTTCTCACTGTAACTCCATAGCAACATAAGCCAACAGTAACATCTCAGTTTTTACAGAAGCAAGGTCTAATGAATTCTGAATTTAAAATAGCCATTTTTATATCCTGGAAATGTAAATTAAATTTGTATATTAAATAAATTATATAACAACAATTACATAACTAAAGGTTTTACAATGACTTGGATCTAGATTCTTCATCAGTGAACAGAGCCACTGAACTCAGTGGGATTTATATTACTGTAAGCATCAATAATTTAACATCCATTGTTCCATTGTAAGGATTGCTAATTCTGGAGGATATAACCTATTGTTCTGCCTTACAGGAGAATTTGTAATTTCCTGTTAGAAAGAACAAATAGTAAGTAGTTCAACTAAGCAGTGGGTGGATGGATTAACACAGCTAATGGCATCCTCAATCCACTGTCTCTCTGAGAAACTCTAAGGGGGAAGCCTAAATTACGAGTTATAATAAAAATAAGTATTGGTTGTCAAAACATATATGTATCTCAAAAACAATGTTGGATATTTCTGGCATGTGTTGAAGTGCAAATATAGAAGAAAACAATTTGGCCACTTTCCAAGTATATTTTTTTCATTTCAGAGAATAAATGGATAGTATCAGTGGTAATTTTGAAATAGAAAAATAGATGTTTTTACACATCTAATTTTCACGATTTCATAAATGGCATTTCTGAGATTTCTGGAATTTTCTTGAAAAAGTTCTTTATAGAACAAAAATAGCACCGGTTTGCAACACCTTCAAGCAACTTTTTTTCCTAGGACTATGGAAAGCTTATGCCTTTTAATAAAAATTGTTAATCAAAAAAGATGCTGGCAGCCTCCTGATCTTTTGCTCCCATTGACTAGTGTGGCTCTCCTCCTAAGTTTCCAGGACTACCATAGGTGGCAATTATCCCCAGGAATGTTTAAGGTATTGCAGACAGGTGCGGAAAACTGGATACTTTCCTAATTCAAGAGCAAAATTTCCATTGAAGCCCAATTTCAATACAGATTAGAAGAGAGGCAGAACTTGCTTCCTCCAGGTATTGCTGAACTATAATTGCCAATAATTCCAGAAAGCATGATCATTGTTGAAAGATGTTAGCTTATATTCAGTATCTGAAGGTTGAGTGCCTTTCCCCTTTCAAAATCTGCATATTACATGTATTGTTTAAAGTAGTTTTATCTCACATTTAAAGCTGATGTCTAGCATGCTTCCTGATATGACAATTGCACATCAAAGGAACTGTGTTACTTGCATCAGAAAAAGTATTTCCTTTAATTGCAGATGTATAGATTTCACAAGTGGTTACAGCAAGTACTTGAAGTATTATATAATTTCTGGTTATCTTTCTGAAAAGAGATGTTGTACTTGAAAAAAGTTTAAAAAAGGAGCAATCAAATTGATGAGGCAATATATGTAGCTGTTACATAAGAATGGACTGCAGTGTCTGAGCTTTTTTTAGTTTGGAACAAGAGAAAGAAGTATTTAAAGTTCATTTGCATGAAATGAAAAATATAAGGATTGTTTTCCCTGCTATAAATTAAAACTTAAGTAACCATTAAATTGTGAGATTAGGGATTATGTACTTTACATAACAGATCATTAAAACAGAATTTGCTGCATGGAAATGTGCAGATGGGCAAGAATTTGAATGTTTTTCGAAGGGGGCTACACAAATGGACGGAGTGTTGGGATATCAATGGCTAAGAAGTTTGATGGCTACTTACACAATGATAAAAGACATGTTTTAGAATTACTAGATTAATAGTAAAGGAGGACTATTGCCTTCTCCTGTTTCAGGGTATCCAGAAGACATCTAGTTATCCTTTGAATAGCACAAAATGCCTGAGTAGATGGATAATCAGCCTTATTCATCTCTTATGTATGTCACACAATTCTTATTATGGTAGTACTACTACTACAGAAGAGAATATGGCTATTATGGTTCTTATAGATCCTATAGTATCTGATTAACAAAAATGGCTTTTATCCCATTTTCACTGTTAAAATCCAGTTAAATATTTTTTAAAAATAGTCAATGGACTGAGATTCCACATCCAGAGGTACACAGATATATATCAGCGCTATGAACAGGAAGGGTTGGAAGAGACCAGTTCTTATGAGAACAGAAGCAAGGTTTGTGGGAAAGGCAAATAAAAGCTTGTCTTATTGTTTTTAAAGTTGCCTGCAGAGCTTCTATATTTTAGTTGGCAAAAATAATTCCATATCCCTTTCAGATTTCTAAACTCAACAATTTTATTAACAATTCACACTAATGACAGAAGCCAAGACGGTCTTGAAGGGATATCTACAGAGGAAGCTTTCCATCATATCAAGGATCTTGTTATCAGTCCTGCTTCTGACAATATATTTTATATTAGTACTGGGTAAAACACTGGAAAAGCATTTTTAGAAAGCAAATGATCTCCTATTTTTGGTAAATCAACCTTATGGTCAAAATAAAATTCTGGTCTCTTTTGTACTGATCCTGATAACCATGAGGACAACTCATATTAGGGCGAGTAACCCTGATTTATCAATAGCCCGGAACATTTTTCACTGCAAATATTTCCTATATTCGTTTTTTTTTTAAATGAACTACTATAATACAAATCTCACTTTTAACATTTACAGTATTTTATTTAAAAAAATAGGAAGCTTCAACTTTCTCAAAACCATTTATGAGCTGGCGGTTGTTTACCTTCATATTTTAAGTCATCTTTATTTTTTTTGCTACAAATTTATTTTGGCATTAAAATCAATCCTTTTATAGCTACCAAATAAAAGTCATTTAGCTGTACAAAAATCATTTGTATCAGTCAATGTTTACTAATTACAAAATAAAACATAATACCACTAATGTAAACAACATTTAGGCTTAAGGGTTTTAATACACAAATGTTTAACTGAATAAACCAGCACATTATGGCAGTGACTTATGGCAAAAACTCAATGTGAAAAAATAGCAGCTTTCATTCAATCAATGGGAACAGAGCCTAACAAAGTGCTGCTGAGATCATCCCTGCTGGGGATAAAAGGTGAAGGAAAAGCAATCTAGGCTGCCAATGCTACTGGTTACAGACCTCCATTCTTCTCTCCCTAAACCCCCTGAACAGATTCTTGGTGACATATGGGAGAGGAAGAATCAGCGAGGATCACCTTATCCACTTTGGAACAAAAAGATTTCTCTCCTTGCTCCAACCAATAACTTATCACTGAAAAACTACTGCATTTTTAATGTAATATTCAAAACCAAAATGCCACATTACAATCACAAAAAATGGCAAGTTATTAAATAACAATGTATATACATATACAGGAAAAACAACCTTCTGATATTTAATTAACAACATTAACAGAAATTTAATTAATGCAAAACAAGGGATCCGAAAGAAAGATAATTTTTCAACACTACAAAAAATTGTAGCATAGAATGTAAACTTCATAAAAGCTTTCCCATTTCTTCACTGGTATATTGTCTTTGGTGTTCCAGAATCTGTTTGAAAACATTCTTTAAAATGCTGTAAACATCTGATCCACCTTCGGAATCATAGTTCATCTGCTGAAAACAAACTTAAAATTATCTTACGAAACATAAGAAAAATCAAGGTTTTGGTAGAGGTGTGTCCTCTGAGCTTGCTGGCTGCTTGGCTCCTGGAAGTTTTGTTACCAAACTAGGTTACATCTTCAGCGGGTTTGGAGTGAAGTGTCTTGTTTGCTTATATAGAGGTCTTGTGTTTATATACTGTGTTGTGATTCAATCAGTCTTGTGACTCAATCAGTCTTCTGATTCAACCAATCACAAGACTGACCATCCAGGACAAAACACTTCGTGCAAAACCCCACTAAAGATGTTACCTAGTCTGGTAATGAAATGCCCATGAGCCAAGCAAGCTCAGAAGACAAACCTCTGCCTAAATCTACAATCTGAGCTACAAATACTCTTTACAATCTCTAACATCAGATTTATTTCAGTAGTATAATATAAAATATAAACGATTCAATGAACTCAAGGACTCAATCATTTATCTCAGGGGTCTCCAACCCTGGGCCGTGGCTCACTTCTGGGCCTTGAGCTTTTTGGAACTAGGCCACAGAAGTGCAGCTGTGTGCAGCCGCCACATGCACAGAACCATTTTCCCTTCCCCCACTGATCCACAAAGCCAAAAAGGTTAAGGAACTCTGATTTATCTATTATTAAAACACTCAGATAATATAATTTTAATCTATAATGTTTCATATATAATGCTTTACAATAAGACTAATAAACAGAATGATGAGAGTTTTATGTAAAATATTGTTTCTGAATTAATTATTCAAAGTTTTGGTAAGTTGCTTTTTTCTTTCAGCTATTCTGTTTCATCAAAGAAAATGTTAATGAGACATATATTGTACTTTTTTTTCCTTACAAGTAGGCAGAAGCAATTAGCTTCTGTATGCAAGGGAAAATGTGTGAGTGCTACAATTTTATACATTTTTAATAAATCTATTCTGATTCTTGCCATATGTGAAAAAATAATGAAAAAAGAGCTGTGTTATATTGAAATAAACAGTAATAATGCAGCAGAGACCCAAAGACCAGCTGGCTGGCAGGAGCATCACAACACCAGCAGCTTTGCAAAAAGCAAGATCTTTTTCTTTTGTGAGCTTCTGTTTTGTTGTTTGCAGGGAAACTTCTGTTTCCCTGAAAACAACGGCAAGACACACGATGGGGAAACGCGATGGAGCTGAGCTGGGGCGATGGCGTGCATGCCCACAGAGACGGCTTTGAGTGCCACAGATTTGCCAAAACTGTGCTGGAGTGAGAGAATATAAATTCTTTCAGTTCACTGAACTTTGGACTCCATACAACTTATAGCCACTGTTAATCATTTTCACCACATACAGCAGATCAACCATCTGCTGGGTAGAAGTGAAACATACTGCTAAGGAAGATGAAACTTTTTATTGTATTATTGATGTATTTGAATGTTTGCTTTATTGCTTTATAAATACCTCAAGGAATGAACATATCTAATACTCATTATTTCTCCTATTTTTCCCTCAACAATAGCCATTTGGTGGATTAGGCTGAGAGAGATGGACTGGCCCAAGGTCATCCATATGGCTTTCATGTCTAATGTGGGATTAGAACTCAAGATTTTCCTGATTTCTAGGCCAGCACCTTAACCACACCAGGCTTTCTCTTCAAGTTTTAGTCCACCCCCAGATTTACTGACTGAAAACAGATGGCCATCCCTCTACTTTCCAAGTAATCATGTCTATAAATGTGAGAGAGATTTTAAGTGCATATGCACAAAATAGAGATGAAGTTATGTTTTGCTTGCATTTCTGAGTCAATACCCAAACTGAAATTTAATTGTTCAATAACTGCACTTTTTCAAATTTTGCCCGGCAGTTTGCCATGTTTATAAATTAAAGAAGGAAATATTTAAAATAAATATATAGAAATTTACAAAAATGCAGAGAAATTGTTTGCAAAAATAACTTGGCAAACAAAATTCAACATATTGTAACATACGCAAACTCAATAGATATATAAACAAAAAAAATGAAATTGACAATCCAGAGTATTAGAAAGAATGGCTATATAGGATTGTGTTGAACTATAGTCACTGATATGTTTTGTTGAGATGTAAATGCAAGAGCCCAATGCAATGTGTCCAGAAATAGCCCACAATGTGGAAGACTGAATCATAATTCTTTTACCTTTTCTCATAAACCTGTCCATAGACTGAAAATGGTCCAAGATTCAATAATTCCATTACATAAATTTCTAAAATTAATAAGCTATAAGGCAAACTCCATAGAAAGCGACATACTCATTATTCCATGGATTTAAATAGACAAGGAACCACTTATAAATTGGTCTCAGTACAAGAAGGAGACAATTCCTGGCAAGAAATATCTGTTTGAATACTTTATTATAAGTACTATAGGCTGATCAGCTGATGTATTTATAACAAAAGGTGACAGTCATATGCTACTTGCCTTGGTGAATGCTTTAATGGCACGATTAAGAAGCAGCTCTTCCACATCTGTTGGTATTGTCTGCAAATTCACCACACAGTTTAAAATACATAGTATGGAGTGCTGTTTTCCCTAAGGAAGCATAAATAAGATTATTAGGTACTAATAGAGAGCAACTCTGAAAACAAATAGGATACAATTCAATGCAAGTTAAGCAAGATGTCCTTTGGAGATGACCCTTTAGAAGTTTGGATGTAAGCTGTGATTTACAGCTAACATTGGATGAAAACTGTAAGGGGAAAACTCCTAACTCCAATTACTATTTGAAACTATGTGGGAAGAGAGTTGATCAGGGAAGAAGATCTCAAGAAAAAGAATCATATTCCCTCTTCCCCCTGATCTTGATTCCCAAGGGTCCTTCCATTCACAAAAAGTTAGTAAGTTTGGAGAACATAATTCTGTTCATTTAAGCATACCTGATATTGAACTGTAATTAACAGGAAATGTATTTACTTAAATTTGTTAAAATGTATATAACTCCTTTCCACAAATGTCATCAAGAGAGTACTAGCACTTTTAAAAGAACATTTAAAGACATGCTTTTTAACTCCTTTGCTGAAGGAAAAGAAAGCAACCATCTGGGAGCATACAAGAAGAGGCACCCTTTTTACATGTTACTGTTACTATGAGCCTTCTCCAAAGCACTACTGTTGAAAATCTCTGTTAAGTGGGCAATCCTTCAATGTTTAAAAATATATCTGATCACAGAAAAATCTTGCAATAAATAAAAAGTAATTATTCTAAAAGTGCTCCAATAGTATTGCCACCTAATATATATTAGACAATAATTGTTTCCTTCTTCCAGCTCATACCTCCTGGACAATTTTAGCTAACATACAAACAAAATGACGTACAATAGATATAGAATATGCAATAATGAGTTCTAATATGTCTCATATACGCAGACCTTTAGCAATGATTCTCGGGACCAGCAATTTGGTCATTAAATCTCTACGTGAAACTATGGCTATGCCTATGATCGTACTTCAATTATTCTTTGCTATGAAGGCAGAAATGTGAGAATTGGTTGTAAAATTAATTTTTAAACACAATTGTAACTGTGAATACAAGGCAATCACTAAATGAGGACTTCCTATATACATATCTATGTAGCTATATCTATTGTATCGTATCCTACTCTACCCAACCCTATTCTACCCATCCATCTATCTATCATAGAAAGAGACTGTGATTATCCAAAGATCATCTAGATGGCCTCCATGCCCCTCCTCCACCCTCTAATTTGCCTTCAAATCAGACTTGACTCCTGGCAATCACATAGAAAGTCTATAAAGTTTTGTAATGGTACACCCATGCCTTCTTCCTAGGGTTGATAGAGGAGGACAGGCCCAAAGTTATATTGCTGGTTTCTATGCATAAACCAGGATTTAATTTAGATTTCCCCATTCTACTCTAGAGCCATAAACTCTAGACCAACTAGCTCTCAATCTATCATTATATATTACTAAAAGAGAAGAAGGAATTCTATCAGGAAATAAAGATCAGAGAAAACATTAAGTCAAAGAAATACATATAAATGCTCCTTTATCATTCATTATTAAGAATAAGTCTATTTTCATTTTTCTCCACAAAAATGCCTCAAAAGAGATGACAAAATTACCTTTGAAGAAATATATGATAAAGAATGATATAATTAACCAGGGGTGTCACTAATATAATGAGAAAGATATAACTTAGAAGCAAATACCAGTTACCTAAAACAGAAGCGCTCACTGTAGATCTATTAAAAATTTAATCACAGAATAAATTGCTTCCCATTCATTCTGCAACAGGGCATTCAATTGCTGCTATATCAACTGGTTTTAAATGTTAGCTAAAGCAAGTATATATTGTACTTTTATTCGATGCAGTTCATTTCTGCCCGTGAATGCCAGGCTGATATACACAAACACATGAATAAATCACTCATTTTTCACATACTGTATAGAAGTAAGGAAAATATCAAAGCTGCTTCATCTAGGCTGACAAAAGCAGCATCACATCACAATGCAAACCTTCCACTGTTTTACATAACTCACAGCGCTCATCAAATGTGGAAAAGGAGAAGAGCTTCCAGGTTAACAGCATATGTTAGGATGGCGCAGCTGCTTTCATTGTTCTCATGAATTTGAAACTGTTGCTGACCAAGAAATGTGAGCAGATATAAATGTTATTTACCTTTTCTAGCAGTTTGAATGCTTCTTGAAAATCTGTGTTATTTTTTGCTAACACGTCAACATCATTTTTGGTTAGAAGAGGTTCTTTAAGTTGCTCTATCCAAGACCACATCAAATTACTGAGAATAAAAGGATCCCTCTCAGTACATATTTTATCCCAGGCTCCATTTTGAGTATTCAGTTCTTTCTAACAAAAGAAAAAAATAAATAAATTTTCTATTAATTGCATTTAATTCATGATTTTAAGACAGAACTGCATTATTTCTTGGCAAAAACAACTGCGGGAAGCACTTTCATTTATAACATCATAACTATGTCAAAGAAAATGGTAGATAATGCTTACTAATTTTTCACCTGCCCAGTCTCTGTCACTATCCAGACATTTATATGCCTGAGAGAAGGCATTCTGAAGACAACAGTCTCAATTGCATGCCTAATTGTTCTCCATCTTTGTTCTAATCAGGGGTGTCAAACTCGCGTCATCACGGCAGCATCACATGACATATCACGACTTTTTTCCCCATTGCTAAACTGGGCATGGGCATGGCCAGCACATGATGCATCCAGCCAGTGGGCTGCGAGTTTGACACTGCTATTCTAATCTTTAGAATTCTTCCCTCATCAGACAATCTCTAGTTTACTGACAGTGGTAGAAGCCTTACCTTCCTGCAAGTGATTAAGATCATAAACCAACACCTGAAGTGTGGCTTATATATTCCAAATCTGTGTGCCAAGAAAATGAGACTACAGTCTCATTTCTGTTTCCTGCTGGAAAATCAATGGGCACCGAATGCTTAACTCTTTCTTAATGTACAAATGTCTTAGTATCATGTAGCAAATGCTTCCCCAAAAAGTAAATTGCTCCTCCATCCCCCAAAAAGGCAGTTTTCTTGTGTTTTCTTTAGATAGCAAAAATGCCAATGGGAGTCCTTCAAGAATTCACACTGTTAGTGTCCCCCTTTGAAAGAGTCAAGGGCATAAAACCTCAAGTTCTACCAACATTCAACAATTGTTCGTGCTCTAGTGCCAAATCTATATCATAGTCTCTCCATTCTCCAGGCTTTTACACAAGATGATCAGGAGACAAGGAAAGGTAATTCATTTTTTTCCAACTCTTGCCCCCATATACATACATTATCCCCACACTGACATTTAAAGAAAAACTGTTTACATCACAAAGTGCAGTTTTACCTTTAATTTACACTGCTCATATTTAAAAAGTTGGGGGGAAGAGTGTGCAGAATATTTGGTTCCTTTATACTTGTTTTAATTTTAGGCTGTACTTCCTAGTTCCTATTTGAAAGGAAAACACACACATACAAGATGGCTGGCTGTTTACTTCTCATCGTTGAAGCTTAGGAAATAGAAGATCTCAACTGCTCCTAACCAGGAACATTCTTTCCATATTTACCTAATGTACACATCACTGACAATATTACTGAAAATATTACAAAATGAAATACCTGCCACATTTTTACTTTAGATTTCACTTCTTCTGCTTCCATAAATTCATTCAGACCTGCCAGAGCTTTGGCTGCCAAAATTCTTCGTGCTTCTTGAGTTAATTCTGATTGCACAATGATATGGGGGATTGTTTCCGAAAAATCTGTGATATCATAGATCTCATTTTCTGCTTTAGAAGAGTCTGAATCTTCAAATGATATTCGTCTACCATAAATATCCTTTTTCACAAAATTATAGTTCAATCCTCTTAGCTCCTCATCTTCATCTTCTTCCTCCTCATCCTCCTTTTTTTCTTTGCGATATACAAGGCCTGAAGAAATGGTTTTACTACGCACTACTCTTTTTGTATGTCTAGATCTATGGCACGCAGAAGAGCTGTCTTCATTTTTTCCTGGATTAAATTTTCCCTGAGTTGAGAAAGTAAATGTATTACGAATTAAGACTTCTTGGTTTAGCTCAGTGTGAAGAGGCTGGCAGTGGTCCACCTTGCTTGGCGGGTTAGATTTGTTGCAGAGTGGCACTTGTACAGGCACTGACCATAGCGTTTCTCCTTGCTCAGCAATAAACGCAGCTTTTCTTAAATCTGATTCGCTATAGCTAAGGCGCCTTTTGGAACGGCTAAGAGACAAAAAGTAATCAGAAGTCCTCGTTTTGCAAAGAGTATCACATTCATGTTCCCTGGGATGAAGAGGATTTGATCCTGAGAGAGAGAATGGCTCTGAAGTACTACTGTCTTGTCTTTTTAACTCCTTATCAAGCTCCGTAGAAGCTAACTGAGAAACGGTCTCCTCAATTTCAGCTGACAGGTCTGGCATATCTATTAATTCTTCCTCTATCACCTGCCGGTTTTCAACCAAATCCAACAGCAATTTGCAAACAAGATGGATAAGTTTTGGCACATGCTTGAGATGTCTGCTTTCATATCCATGCAACAAATGCCGCTGCCTTATCAAGTACTGGGAAAGAGTGACTGCATGTGCTTTGGGCTCACAAGTGGCAAAAACATTTCTGAGTGGAATTAAGAACTGTGAAAATTCCCTTACACACAACAACTGTCCTCTAGTCTGAATAGAATTAGGCCTTTTTGCTCTTACAAAAAGGATTGCTTGGTCTGCAGTCATTCTTGTTGCAAAAACCAAGTAACAAGCTATTAAGACACCTGGAAAGTGACACATAAAAATAGATTAATCTCCAAGTTCAGGTAAAGTAAAGTAAAGTAATATAAAATAATGATATACTGAGAAAACAACACATGCATGCTCTTTACATCACAGCAGACTGTTATCTATCAATATGTAAATTTCCCATCAATTATAAAATTTTGATTACATACTTCTCCCTCTCTCTCTTTCTCTAAATGTGGGTTTGTGTATACTATACACACACACTACTTAAAATACTTTAACAATTAAACATGAACATTATATAAACAAGCATTATATATTGAAACGTATACATTAAACCAGCCAATTTTATGAATACATTGCACACAAAATCAGAGATCACAGATGGGAAAAGAGTTTAGAAGCATAGAATTTTATTTGCTGAGAAAATAAGGTCAAAGAAGGCTATGTTAAGTTTTGCTGCAAATGTTTTCTCTGCTTTAGAAGTGGAGGTGAGAAAATTCTTAAAAATAAATAGGCAAACAAGTATTTCTAAATGGTAGGTATCCAGATAGGGAGTGAGAGAAGGCATTCATAATTTGCATTTCTATTTAAGGGAATTAAAGAATTCCTATTCCTTTGAATAATATTTTTGAAATAACTAAATTTTCTACTCCAAAGTTCTATTTCCTTTTGAAATAATGACAACTGAAATACAGTTGAAAACTAGGGTTTATTTTAAATCTTTATAGATGCTCTCATGATTAATCCTCAATTTCTTCTTTGAACTCAGAAAGCAGTTTAGAGCATATGTTAAGAAAAATTCCAAGAAATACCAGCAAGCAAATACAGATAGTCCTTGACTTACGATCATAATTGAGCCCAAAATTTCCATTGCTAAGCAAAACAGTTGAGTGAGTTTTGCTCCATTTTATGACCTTTCTTGCCAGTTGTTAAATGAATATTTGCAATTAAGTTATAACATGGTTGTTAAGTAAATCTGGTTCCCCATGTGCTTGTCAAAAGGTCAGCAAAGGTAACCATAGGATCCTGGGACACTGCAACCTTCATAAACACATGCTAGTTCCCAAGCATCTGAATTTTGCTCACGTAACCACAGGGAATGCTGCAACGGTCATAATGTGAAAAACGGTCATGTCACTTTTTTCAATGCCATCATAACTTTGAACGGTCACTATATAAATGGTTGTAAGTTGAGGACTATCTGTAATTTAGGCAGACATTGCAATGCATACTATACAATGCATAAAGTTCAATATTGAATTTTAGAAAAGTACATTTTAATTAAACTAGTAGTTGAGTATTTGTACCTGTTCTGCCAAGTCCGGCATGACAATGAATAGCTACTCGCCCTTCCTGTAAGGCAAAAGTCATCACTTTGACCATATCGAGGATAGTAGTGAGAGAAGCTACACCATAGTCCTTCCATCCAAAGTTATAAAAATAAACTAGAAAAAATATTTAGAACATAATTAGAAGACCAATCAATGCACCCACAAATGTATCCTAATGACATTACTAAGATCTGCAGTAGAAGATAATGAATTCTCTTTCCACACTGTGGAATTTTTTTTTATTTAAATTTGAATTTTCCAACCTTACACACCAAATTCAGCAGGATGTTTTTTTTTCCTTTAGAAACTGGCTTATAAAACCTACTATAAAGGGGGAATGTATTAGTCTATCTCTCTGTGTATGTGTGTATTACTATACCCAGATAGTATGTAAAAATATACATTCAGTATTCCTAAATTAATTACATCCTTTTCAAAATAGTCAAACACAGCTATTTGTTTGGACTGTGTAGAAAACTCTTTGTGAAAGAGATGCTAATTAAGTATATCTGTCACACACACACACTTGACCAATACTACCATACCTTTTTAGGAAGATCATGATGTCATGCGGTTACACTGTTGAGGAGAAGCCTCTGCCAGGTCCAGGATTCTAAAGGCTCGGACGACGGACATAGATGCAGAGGAAGTGGGCACACAGGGAGGTCATGGACCAAAGACCAAAAAGAAGGAAGCACACACGAGACGTGCAGTTACTGAGAGCAGCCACAGGGGGCAATAATGAGCTCACTAATACGATC
>JAEANM010002208.1:0-25173 GCA_017656035.1 Myanophis thanlyinensis
TTTCAACTAACAAATTAAAAATAACCCTGAGGTGTCAGGCCAGGCCGGCTAGCTGGAAAAGATGGGTTTTCAACGCATTAAGCTTTCCAGAAACTGCTCTCCCTTAAATTTGCCTTCCTCATTTCAGAGGCCTGAATATGAATGGCTGATCTATAAATGGGCATGAATTTGCTGTGCCCCACAAACCAGCCTCCCCTTGGGGCTTCCAGGTGACTCCCTCTGTCCACTGGCCCACAATTCTTGTGCTCTGCATCCAGCAGCAGTGGCTGCTCCAGCTGCAGTCAAACTCAGGGCCTACATAGTCAAATCTGGCTAGTGTGGCCACCCTGGAAATTGTAAGGGGCTGATCTGTGTCACTTTGGCCTGACCCACACTATCCTGGCATGCATGCATGCATGCATGAGGTGTCAGGTTCATGTGCACAGAGGCCCAGGCCACCCCATCCTGGCATTGCCTCATCCATCGCTCAGCCCTCAGCTTGCCACCATTGCTATCTTGTGGATCAGGGGATGTAGCTGCCACTGCTGCTATCAGCATCCTGCTTCCTCAGGAGGCCTCATGGCTGCCCCATCTTCACTGCCCCCACCGAGCCAGCTGTCCACCTGGGTAGCTGGCTCACCTCTCTGGCTGCTGCCCTGTGATTGTTGCACTTCACTTGCATTATGCCCAGCAGTGATGGTAGCCCCCTGCTCAGGGAGAAGGCAAGGTGGAGTATGCTGCAGCTGCCGGCCAGCCCCAAGACTGCAGCTGGAGCAGCTGTTACTGCCAGGCATGGAGCAGATGGGAGCATGAGAATTGTGGGGCAGTGACTGAGGGGCAGGCTGGCCACCCAGGTGGATAGCTGGTGCAGTGTGGCAAGGAGGGGGCAATCACAGAGCTACCGCCTCCTGGGGGGATCAGGATGCTGATGGCAACGGTGGCAGCTGAATTCCCCTGAATTGCAGGAAAGAGGCAATGGCTATGGCAGCTGAGGGGCAAGCGATGGATGAGGCAAAGCTGGGATAAGATGGGGTGGGCTTGTGCCGCATGTACTGTACCTGCTACTTCCTGTGCATATGCATGCATGCTGTGATAGTATGAGTTGGTCCAAAGTGATGGTGGCCTTACAATTTCCAGGATGGCCACATGGGCCGGATCTGACTACGTGCATCTTGAGTTTGACTGCGGACCACGGGTCTTGAGTTTGACACCCTGCCTTACATTAATCATAGGATGTAAATCTTAAACAGATATAGTTAGTATTTGTTTATTACATTTGTACAGCTGGTCATCTCACAAGTATGTTTCTGGGTGGCTCACAACAGTTTAAATAAAAGCAGTAAAAATAAACACAACAGCATAAAGCTATCCCAGAAACATGATTAAAAAGTCAATAAAACACAATCAAAGTCATTGGTGACTATACATAAATAATATAGCCATTTAATATAGCCATTGTCAAGGCTCACCAGTACTATTGTGCATAATGGGTCAAGTCAAATCTTCAGGCACTTTCCAAAGGCCAATGTTGGTAAATGAAAGACAAAACTAGTTGTTTGAAAGGAGTACTGTATGCCTTATTCAGTATTGGCTGCATCTCCAATCACAGAATAATGAAAATTTGAATTTTTCAAAATTCAAAAGTCCCTTAACTTTTATTTTGTTGTCATCTTCTCATCTTTCTTATCTTCTCATCTTTCCTATTACTTTCTCCTCTTGGTATAATATAGTTTATCAACTGTTTTGATTAGAGCAGAAATTCACAATTGCTGTGAATATTTTTTTTATCTGTACTTCTTCTGAGCCTCTCTGCAAAAGTTTTTTTGATTTAGCAATAGTGAGATGCAATTATATGAAGCCTTCTTAGCAATACCAGCGTACAACATCCATCTGAACTGACCTTTCAGAACCCATTACCAATCAAAGTTTCAGGTTCATGCCAATCTACATACTGATGAATGTGCTTGCTTATTGTGTCAATGTCTTTTTCCAACAGTTTTTCATTGTCAAATTGGAATGAGATGAAAGATGTGGAAACTGATTAGTAAAAATGTGTTTGATTGTTAACGAAAAGTTAATAAGAAAAATTCAGACATACAGTAGCTGAATTCAGGTAGCAATGAAGTTAGGCAGAAATTAGGCAGAATATAGGCAGAATATAGGCAGATATAAAGATTTTATTGTTAAGAAAACAAAAATAATAAAACCTTCAAAAAAATTAAGATCAACCAACTAGTGGAACAGCTTGCTTTCAGAAGTTGTGAGTGTTTCGTCACCGGAGGCTTTTAAGAAGAGATTGGACAATGGACAGCCACTTGTCTGAAATTGTATAGGATCTCCTGCTTGAGCAGGGGGTTGGACTGGAACAGGGGAGTCAAACTCAAGGCCACAGACCACATCTGGCCTGTGATGAGGTCAGATCAGGCCTGTACGGCCATCCTGGAAAATGTAAGGAGCTGGCCTGCAGCACTTTGGCCTGGCCCATGCTATCCCGGTGGGTGTGCATGCACACAGGAGGCAGTGCACACACACAGACAGGCCCAGTTCTTTGCCATTGTGTGCAGGGCAACAAAAATAATCTTTGGGACTACTATAAAAAATAGTTCCAACTTTGTGAGATCTTTTTTTTTCCCCGTGAGAAGTTGGAAGATCTGCACTATTTTTTTACGGTAGACCCATGGACCACTTTTCTTGCCCTGCAGGCAGTGGCAAATGGAGCTGGAAAGCAGGTTAGTGAAGGGATGTGGCTGCCCTGGGGGTGTGTGAGGGTTTGGCATGGGTAGCCTGGTTGAAGGGACCTCAGATAAGCCAGGGTGGAGCGGGTGCTTTACTTCGTCCTCAACCCCTACCAGCACCCTGCTTCATTCTTTGTTCTTTGCCAGTTCTTCTCCTTGATCGCCACCATAACAGAGCAGGAGGCTGAACAACACAGTGGTGTGGCAGCCAAAAAGTGAGGCAGTGGGCAAGGTGGGGTGTGTGGTACTGCCCTCCATGCCCTGCACCAGCTTATCTGAGTGCCCTGCAGCCAGGCCATCAACATCCTGCAGCTGCTTCATCTTGTGGCAGCTCCAGCAGCCCTGCCAAGGACCCCATGTGCATCATTCAGTTGCTTGTTCCATTGCAATGGTGAGCAAGGAGAAGCAGGCCAGTGGCCATGCTGGTTCCTGGACAGAGTTTCTGGAGCTGCCACTGTGAGGCCAGGCAGTTGTCAGGACAAGGATGGCCTGGCTGTGGAGTCCTCAGGTAAGCTGGTGTGTGGGGCAGTACCACATCCTTTGCCATGCTTTATCTTCTATTCCTCCCCACCTCATTTCATCTTCCAGCCCCCCATCACCTCACTTTGTGGCTGCTGCACCAGTGCGTTGCTCATCCTCCTGCTCCATTACAGCAGCGAGCAAGGAGAAGAAGTGGTAAAGAAAGAAGATGAATGAAGTAAGATGGTGGGGTGGTGGAGGACGAAGCAGTATAGGAGAGCATGGCTGGTGCCCCCAACATGAGGTGGGATGAAAGAGTGAGAGAATGATCTGATCAAACCCCTGTCTTTGTGTGTGTGTGTGTGTAGGTTAGAAAGAGACATTGTAGCCCTTCTGCTGAATGGGGAGGGGGCTCCTGGGGCATCCCAGGACAGACCCTCGCAGCCTCCAAGCAGGGAAAGAAACGCATTCCAGCCGGTGATTCCCTCTGCTGACTCATTGGGCTTCTGCTGAGTCAGAGGGAGTTCCCTCCCCCTGCCCACATTCTCTCCAGAGACCTGGGGGGGGGGGCGGGGGGGGGGAGGATGGAGAGTCTCACTGAAGCTCCATCATTGGAGGTTTTCAAAGTAAAGTCAGGCAGCCACTTACCTGGGGGCTGGGGTGGACTCCTCCCTGGGCAGGGGGTGGACTACAGGACCTCCAAATCCCTTCCTACCCTTGGATTCCAGGTACCGATAGCTGAGCCTAGCACATCATATAACTGGTAGGCAAAGCATTATGGACCTGTGGACTCTGCTCTTCCCAGATATGCACCTTATGCAAAATGCCCCCCCACTCCATGTTGTTTCCCCCCCCTTCCTGGAGAAAGTATATGTAAACTGGGGTCATTTGCTTCCTGCTGACAATTTTCTCTGCCTGGGTTTCTTCTTTCAATGGCTGGAGATGCAGGTGGGCTCCCCTGGGCTTCGCTTTCTGCCCCCTTGGAACAGCCGGCGCAAACTTCCTCTGGATGAGAGTGTGAGACCAGGGAGGGAGAGCGGCCTTTCCTGGGCCGGTGTTTTTTCTGTCTTCAGCCTCTCTGGGGTCACCCCACGCCTCCTTTCATGCTGCTCTGCTTCTCCCCTGCTTGGGCTTTGCTGGCCTCGCTTGGCATCCGTCCTTGGGTGGGTGGGTACCCGGGTGCTTTGAGCGAGGCGCTTCCTCCACCCCAGGGGTGCCAACGCTCTCCCTGCGGCTGTCAAATGAAAGCCCTCGGGATGCCGGAGGGCTGAATCTTGGTTCTTTCTCTCTGCGTCTTCCCAGAAGCCCACAAACGCAACGTGATGGTGCAGGCCACGGTTTCAGCCTGGGGGTGTTGGCGTCTTCCCTGCCATCTCACTGTGACTCATTGGCAGAGAATTTAAGGGAGGGGAGGGGGGCAAAGTACAGCTTTTTACACCTGGGCAGCATAGCGAACCCGGCAGCCTTGGCTCAGTTCTTCCAGCCTGTGGCAGAGCGCCCTGCCCACACCCTGGAGGAAACGGCGGCTCTGCTCTCCGGATGGAAACCGGAACATGCCGGCTTGGACGGTGGAGACTTCCTTCTGCTCCGCTCCGGAGTCACACCAGTTTCTGCTTTGCAGTCCCGTCAGAGGGGACTCGGTGTAAGGCAACTCCAGGCTGGCCCTGAGGTCTCCTGCAGTCCAAGCCCTTCCATGAAAGAGAAAGGCCCTTTGTCGATGGGCAGAAGCTGAGGACTGGCTATTGCTAGTCAAGTTTCATTCAGTAATGGACAAGATCTCTTAAACAATGTTTGAGTTTTCGAGGATTGGAGTTCGGCTGAGTAGAGAAATCACCAGGACATGAACTGGCCAACCTTAGGTGGCTGCATTGCACCAATGGATGGGGGGGGGGCATTGTGGGACTTTTCTCCACTTTTTAACTGGTTTGCCTTTCTGAGGACTTGCAGGGGGGGAGGGGGCTCCTTTCAGTTCCTCTTCGAGGGGAGGGGGATTGCGTGGGCCAGGATGCCAGCAGACTGTGGCGAGGGAGGGAGCACCTGAGAAGAAGAGGTCTTTGCTTCAGTTGTCTCAAATTAGGCCACATTTCTTATGTTCTGTTGAAGATCCAATTCTGGGTGTCCTGTCGGAGCATTTATAAAGGGGGGAAGGAAAATAAATCTACTGAGATGGAAAATTCCTCCAGGGACAGTCCCGTGTTTGAGAAGATCAGGAGAATGAATATTTTTCCTCCAGGGAAGAAGAACCTTACCTGAAATTGCTCTTGGGGCTTGGATGTCAACATTTTGGATTTCCCCTGACCGCTCTGTTTGTAGGTTGTTGACTTTGGTGGACAAGGAGACAAATATTGGGATAGGTTTTTTTAAAGACGAAAGCCCTTTCCAGGTGTGTGACTGAAAAGACTCTGGGCCTCTTCGATTCTTTCAAGCGTCTGCACTTCCACTAGATGCTCAGAGAAAAGTATAAATATTGATAAATATCCAGCCCCCCAATTGCAATAACAGCAATCGACTAAAAGCCGCCTGCTGGCTGTGAATCGTGGGAGTTGCAGCTCACGCATCTGAAAGTTGCAAGGCTGAAAAACTCCGCTTTAGAAGCGTCCGGTTCTGGGGAAAGCGGGTTGCCAGTGACATAGGTCTCTTCTAAAGCAAGTGACCACGGAGGGCGTCTTGCCACTATCCACAGCAGCTCTTCCTCTTTTTCCTTCTCTCCCTCCCTCCCGCCCCTCAAGTCCAGCTCATTTCCCAGCTGAAATTACGACTTTCTTTCCTTACTGCAAATGGGACCCAGAAAAATGGTTGGAATGTATGCATAGTACGTAGATAACTGTACTGGTTTTGCAAACGTGAGGCTACTTTGGAAAGTAGATCACAACAAGAGCTGTTGTTTGGACTTAAAGCAGGTTTACTCACGTGCTGAATGCCGATATGTTTTTCCCCCTCACCCGTATTTTAAAGGAAGAGACTGCGTGGCTGTCGTGGAATTGCCGTGTGCTACATGTGGATGCAGAAATAGGCCTTCTGCCTGGGTGTGCTCAAAATTTTTCAAACTTGACAATTTTAAGATGCGTGGACTTCAACTCCCAGAATTCTACCTGTCTCTGGTCATTAACAGGCCCAAATGACAGCTCCTAAAATATGTTCCCACAATGTGATGTCCTACCATCAAAATTTAAAAGTCAACTTGTGTTTCTGCTTGATTGTTTTTAACTTGGATGTTTTCTTCTTGTAGGTGTTTTGTTGGCGGTGTGCCATGCCTTAGAGAACACAACATCAGCCTTGAGGGGTGAGTTTATTGCATTGCAAGATATATACTGTCTTAAAACTTCACCAGCGACTGCTCTTATGTTTGGGTGGGGCTGTGTGCTAAGCATCAGTCCCTCTGGGGCTTGGATACATGGAGGACATTGGTCGTCTCTGGCCAGAGGCCTCCCAGGTGGATTGGGCTTGCGGCCACTTGCAAGAGGAGAAGAAGGCTGTCACCCCGTGTGCTTGTGGGGGCCCAGCTGATTTCCTCTGACTGGTTTGCATAACCTAGATTGCAGTGGGGCTGGGTTGTTTGTGAATCAGCATCTTGGGGGGAATTCAGCTTTTATCTCAGCAAGCCATCTGGACCTTCTGCTCCCAAGGTCTGGATTGCTTGGTCCATTCAACAGCAGTAACTGTTGGGAGAGGGATCTAGGTGTGCTAGCGCATCACCACTTAAGTATGAGCCAGCTGTGTGCTGCAGCTGCCAAAAAAGCCAATGCAATCCTAGCTGCATCAACCGACTATCAGATAGTATCAAGATCATCTGAAGTGATAGTTCTACTTTGTAAGGCCTCGATAAGGCCACACTTGGAGTGGTGCACCCAGTTCTGGTCACCATAATACAAAAAAGATGCTGCCCTGGGACACTCTCGTAAATACAGGCCAATTGCCAAGCCCTGAATTTTGAACACGTGACCGTGGAGATTGTGCTACAGTTGAAAGTGTGAGCAATAGTCGTAAGTCACTTTTTTCAGGTCCGTTGTAACTTTGAGTGGTCACTAACTGTATCCAAAACTACCTGTCCTCTTTCATTGGCTCATCTCTTAGCAAGCGTGTGTTCTTCTGGAAGCGGAATTTCTTTATTTGAGGATCTCGTCTTTCTGAAAATAACATTTCTTGTTCCAGAAATGTCTGGTGCCGAACTCCCTGGCTCTTTGTCTTATTAGAGAATTTCAGCCTAAGTTTAAAAGCTGCTCTATTAACAACAAAATAAGAAGTGTGGCCAATGTAATCGGATTTCCTCTGAATGAAATGAAATGAAATCTCTCTTACGGACACTGGGCATTTCTGCCAAGGCAAATTCTTTCTAAGTGAAATAGACACAATTGGTCAGGTTCACAGTCACACCTGGGTGTTAGAAAGAGGGAAAAGGGAACCTTGACCATTTCCCAGAGGGGGAGGGGCATTTTAAACACACGCCCACTGGGCTTCCAGAAAACTGCTGGACACCTGCTTAAGAACGCCTCCCACATTTGCAGCACTTAATTGCAGCCTTTCAGGGCTCCAGTCCGGCAGCCATCAGAAGACTCCTGGGCGTGCACGAGAGTGCCCCATGTCCATCGGTCTCAAGTGCTGCTGTGCCAGAACCGGACCCTGGAGAACTTTGCTTGGGATTGTGCAGCCAGCGCCCGATGAGGAAGCCACTCTAAAGCGGGCACAGAGAGAGGCTGGCTCTTTTGGGGGTCAGTGGGAGGGTGAAACAAGCGACCCAGGTGTTGCCTTCACAGCCTCTGTAGACCTGCCTGACGCTCAGGGGAAGCTTTCCCATGTTTCATTTGGGGAGTGGGCTTCTGCGTCCTCACTAACCCCCAGACTCTTGCGTAACATTCTCTCTTAAGCTCCCTGATCCCTGCTGAACAAACTCCAGCAGTTTCTCCAGCGTACTTGTGGATGGCCCTGCTTACTAATTGCTAAAATATGCAGGTGCGGTTCCAGGCATCTCTGTGGTTGGTTTTTCTCACAGCCGCGTTCGGTGGCATCTTGTTTGGCAACTTCCAGTTGACGCTGCTGAGAGAAGCGTTTGGTGCCGGCGTTGGCTCCACCACCATTTCTCTGGAAGCGTTTTGCCAACAAAGAAGGCCGCGTCTGGGGCCACCTGTGCGGAAGGAGCACCCTCTGCGCTCCTTGTCCTCCTCTCTGCCAGGCGGAATGACTGTCAGTTCCCTGGCGGCCAAGACCGAGTGGCATTCCTCTCTTTCAACTTGGTTTAATTGAACGTTTGCCTCCATCCATCGTGGCACGCCCTTCACACACTTGGTAACACGTTTCTGCTGCCGACGGTTTTGCTTTTAGTGCGCTGGAGTTGTTATTCTTTCACTCCAGTAATTGACCGGGTTCTTCTTCGCATTTTAAGGAGGGTTCAGAGAAACTGGCACTGGTTGAAAGAAGGGGAGTGGAAATGATGCCAGAGAAGCGACAGGAGAGCACGAAAGAGCTGGGAATGTTTAGCCTGGTGAAAAAGATGATCGCCGAGGGATCCAGAAAGGAGAGCACCGGGAAGGCTGATCTCAGAGTGCAGGACAGAGCATGGTGGATCTAAGGCACGGGAAGGAGATTCCCATAAGAGCAGTCGGGTCAGCGGCCAAGGAAGGGGACCGGCAGCTCTTGGCGGGAGGCGTTCAAGCAACGCCAGGGAATCCTTTTCTGGGAAGGCTGATAATCTGGGGTCCCCACAGGAGAGGATGAGACTCGGTGTCCTCCGTGGCCCCTTTCAAGTTGGTCCTTCTAGGACGCCATGAAGAAGCAATCTTGATCTCCCTTCTCTGGGTGGCTGTGAAAGTTGTCTTTAGGGCACAGCTGATGAGAGACAGGAAGGAGGCAGCTTCCTCTCTCCCCTCAGGATCTTGGGATCTTTCCTGCTATCCCCATGTTGGGCCTCCACATCTGGAATCTTTAGGAGGAAGAAAAAAACCATTTGGAAGTAGCCATCAGCTTTCATAAAGTTCCTCACAGAACAGTAAGCGAATAATAGCGTATTGGTGCATGTAGCAACCATCTGCTGAGCACTTATCCTCCCCCCCCCTCTTTTTCTCTTTTTTCTCTTTCTCTCTCTCTCTCTCTCTCTTCATTGGCAGGAGCTTCTCTGGGCTGCTGTGTCTCCCATCACTACATTGCATTCACTGGCAGCACAAATTGCCCTGTTAAGCCCAAGTTAACAATCAGCAAAGTAGGAAATGCAGTTGTGCAGTGGGAGGTGACATAATGCCTTTAACCACAGCACCCACAATCCCTTTCCAGTGACCAGACTGCCCGCAGTTTATGGGAACTGGAGGTACCGGGCCATCTGGTGCTGCAGTTTGAAGTGTTGCAAACGGGAGAGGGTCAGCAGTTGGTGGTCTTTCTCAGGTCCACCCTGACCTCCTCATCTTCCTCTCCTAAAGGGGAAAATCAGACTCTGCAGTTGAACTCTGCAGGTTTGCCCCAATGGTGCCTTGAGGGCATCTCCCAAGTTCTGCAGTGGGGGAACCCACAACTTCTGCCTGCCCTGCAGTCCTCTCATGCCCCCTTTGCCCCAGCTCTGAGCCTATAATTTCAGCCCACTTCGACATCCAGGGTCCTGCAACTCAGGGAGAGAATCACACACACACACACCCACACACACTGACTGGGGACAACACCTAGATGGGGAAGGCTTGCCTGGCTCTCTTGATCAACTTCCTGAACCTGAATTGGGCAGCCTCGGTGGGAGCTGCTTGGCTTTGTTGTTGTTGATGGGCAGGGTTAGGAGGAATGCCAGAAGCCAGGAGATCAAAGGGGAGGGCTAATTTTGGCTGAAGTGTGGGCTCTGCTACTCATCAAGCCTTGGGAAGGAAGGCTGTGCGGCAGCTGCCGAGTTCAAGGGGTAGTAAGGAAATACAATTGTTACATATTTCTTTCTTCCCTTGAGAACGAGATGTGGGTTGCTGCAGCTTTGTAGGGCCCCCTCCCCGGGCTCCCCCCTCCCCATACACACCAGCATAAGGAGAAGCAGAGCAAAACCCAGCAAGGCAGGAGGGAAGGCCAGGCACCAGATGGCTGAAAGCCCAGCAAAACACGTGCCCCAATAATGGTCACCTATTCTGAGCATTAGTCCAGGTGTAACAAAAGGTAACAAAACCCATTCAGGTGGGGAAACGGAGTCTGTGCTTTGCAGCTAACAATGCTAGCAAGAGGGAATGCGTTGCTGTGGCCAAAAGCCAGGAATCCAGGCAATGAGAGATGCCATTTAAATTCCCTCTCTCTCTGTCTTACACACACACACACGTCCTATAAAAACCAGACAATTGGAGAGCGAGCCGGGGCCAAAATGGAGTCTTTGTGCACCCTCCCACCATGTCTACAAGTGTAGGAAGGAAGTCCTTGAATTTTCAGCTACGCTGGGATATTGTATCTACTTCTATATGCATTTGAGAGGTTTAGCAGTAGTAAAATGTTGTCAGAGCTGCCAGAGATTGCAGGGTTGACCTCACTGTGGGATACCCTCAGATGCATGAATATACTAAAGTCCTTAAAGTGCCTAAAATAGGAAGGAAAACGGGGGAGAGGAGCCTGGCCAGAAATGCCGGCTGTGGTGCTGATTGCGGTCCTGCGTCAAAGGCTCCCTCGGTCTTTCTTGCACGGTTGCAGATGCCCACACACTTATTCTCTGGCAACCGACTGCTTTGCCTTGCCTGCCTCGTACTGTGGCCCGCAAGCGTGAACGGATTCCGCTGCCTGAGGCCCCTCGGAGGCTCGGTGGGTTTTATGAAAGGGAAGAATTGAAAGGCAGTTGAGGGAGAGCCAGCCAGCCAGCCCATAAACCTCTCTCTCAGCCTTCCACTTTTCTGGCCAGCGCTGCAGAAATACCGGCAACTTGGTACGGTGGGAGTGCAGAACAAACCCCAGCGATGTCTTGGTGTATGTAGGGGTGTGTACGTGGGGGTGGTGGTGGAGGGGGGACTTCAGGCTTTGCCCAGGCTCAAAGAGAAGGAGCCTCGGAGACTTGCAAGGGGTCAATTCATGATTGGCGCTGATTGACGCAGCCGGGCCTCCGTGTTGAAAAGCCGCCTGTGTCTGTTGGGCAGCTCCTTCCTGGCAGTTGAATAAAACCCCTTTTCTAGCAGCTCAACTCGACCTTGGATGTGAAGGGGAAAACACAGGAGGCCCCGCCACCTCCACATCAAAGGGGCTGTTTTTCTCCGCTTCCCCTGCCAATTCCTCAAGGTGGAAACCGCCATGGGCAAACGAAAGGGCTGCGTGTTCCTCAACCGGGCTGTCTCCAACGCATCCGTCCGTTTCCTCCCTGGCGAAATGAGGGCTGCCGAGGGCAGACTGGCTCCCCGGTGGAAAGGGGATTCTGAAGTCGGCCACGTGCTTTGGTGTGACTGTGTGCCCCGTTGTGTCTTCAAGACCGAATTCATTCCTGCTGGCCAACAGCCCGTGGTTTAGATCCTCTCTTCTCTGCAGTTCTTGCATCTTCCCTTCGTTTCGGTTCTTCTGCCGTTCAACCTGGAAAGATCCTTCTGGAGGTTACTTTCTCTCTCTCACCTTAAGCCATGGAAAGGAAGTGCATGAACTGTTCTCGTGGCCATTCCGTTACTGTGTTTACAGAGCATAGCCAATGTATTTATTCTCTTCTATCTTTATTCGCTTTTTATCCTGGTATTATTACTATTATAAGGGTCAAACATGCCTAGTACCTGTTCTTATTTTCCCACAACAACAACAACAACAACAACCCTATAAAATGGGTTGGGGGGAGTCGAGAGAGGGTGGTGCAAGAGCATCAGGTGGCCTAGGCGTTGTCCGCAGATTGACGCGGGTCTCTGTCTTGTAATCTTTTCCTTCCTTTCTACCCCAAATTGCCAGGAAGCTCTTTTTTAAGGGCTCTGCAAGCAGCTCCTTTTAATGCAGCTCCATATTACAGAACCATATTTGTCCCATCACGTCAGGCAGGGAAGGCAGGTCCAGTCAAAGAACTGCGACTGGGGGGTCCAGGAAGAGAGCCTTCTCTGCCCTTAGCCCCCACCCTCTGCCCCCCACTCTTCTTTGGTGCCCCAAGATTCCTCCCTTTGCCTCCTGATAGTTCAGTCATCCTCGCCTCCTTCTAAATTCCACAGTTTTAATCTTTATACTATTTTTAGGTTTTAACGTCTTATTGTACTCCTCCCTCCCCCAAAAGACCCTCTCTGAAGGAGATGCGTAGTTCAAAAATGTGAAAAATAAACAAAATCCATGTTAACCCGAGTCCATCCTTGGGCTGGTCTTTCTCCTTCCCATTCGGTTTCTGGAGTGGAAAAACACCTGCCCCATCTACCTTTGGTGGCTCGGCTGCCTGCTTCTTTTCGGCACCTTTGGGTTCTCCGCAGAGTCAGCGCAAGGCCTTTCAGATGAGCCCCTTTCAAAGCCGCTTAATCTCTTCCAGGCGACACTGAGCCGGGTCCAGGAAATGGCTTCAATTAATATTGCTGCCTGCTCTGCTCTCCCTTAATGGGAACAGGAACTTGAGGAGGCTTTGAAATGGAAGGGAGATTTCCAGAGGGGCTCATTGGCAAGGCAGGATACCGTTTGCAGGCGCTCTGGGGGGGCCACATTTGGGGCTGGGGGCAGGCATAAGGGAACCTCTCATGTGAATAAAATTAAGCGGTAGGAATCCAACACATACACACACACAAACACACACACACAGAGAGAGAAAGAGTCCCAATTCCTGAGGAAGGGGAGGCTAATCACTTTGCAATATACAATGGGAGCAGCCAAGGCAAGGCTGGCAGTTTGGGGTGGGATGGGGTGGGGGGTGCAATTCCTTCGCCTGGTCTGGAGGAAAAGAGCTGTAGGGTGGACCAGCAGTTCTCAACCTGTGGGGTCAGTGATGCTGTCACGGGGCCCACAAAGGCTTGAAGAAATGTTACGGTTTAATTCTTGAGTCCAGCCTTGGGGTCCCGTGGCCACAGAAGCCATGTAAAGGGGTCCGGTGGTGCAGAAAAGGTTGAGAACCAGTGAGGGAGAGCATTCAACCAGGCCAGTTGTGACCAATGTCTCCTGCTCTGGGTTTTGGGATTAGGCCTGGCCAGAGGGTGGCATGGCTGAGGGTCTCATAGGTAGTCCTCGACAATTCAAAGTCACAACGGCACTGAAAAAGTGACCTGACGACCGTTTCTGATGCAGCTGCTGCGGGTCATGGGAGGAAAATCCAGGCACTCGGTAGCTTCTGATAAGCAAGATCAGTGGAGGAAGCATGGTTTCACTTAATGAACATGTGATTCACTTAACAACTGTATGATTTGCTTACAGCGGTGGCAAAAGAGTCATGAAATGGGACAAAACTCACCAACTGACAACTGACTCGCTTAGGAACAGACCTCCTGGGATGCCCCTCGTTGGGCTGCCTTGTGGGTGATGGGCGAGGGGCTGAGACTTCGCTGCTTTAAGTGGGTCTCACAAGCCCCCCTGGTGCTCTGGACGTGTCTGATGAAACAGTCTGCTGCAGCGGGAGCCCTTTGGAGTGGGACGACCACAGTCAATCAAATAAAATGACAGATGGATTGTTTTTCAAGGAGAAGCCTTTGTTTTTCCCCGGCAGAAAAGATTAACGCTGCTCCCCCTCGGAATCCGGAAGTCAAGAATTGAGGCTTCAGAAATTATCGCCTCCGAGCCCTGAGCGATTTCCGACTGCAGATGCCTCTGATCTGCTACTTGGAGCACTTGGGAATTTGGCTCCGACTGCTGAACATGTGCCGGCCAAAGGCGGCTCGGCTGAGGTTTGCCTCTCCCGTTGCCAAGGACAATAAAAAGGGAGGCAGAGCCGCCCACCAGCGGGACTCAAGTTCTCAGGTTTCTTCCTGTGAAATAGGAAGCTTGGTGCAACTTTGGGGAGATTGCGTAACACACCTCGTCTCACCTGCTGAAGTGTTTCGGTGAGGAGTGAGGGAGGAATACCCGGCAAGGGAATGGCACGCTTGACTCAGGGCAGAGGGGGGAAGGCAGCTCCTGCGGGGGCAGCTGGGAGACCCGATGGAGGGAGCAGCGCTGAAGATGGAAGGGCTCCAGAAGGTCCTTCAAGACAGATGGCTCCAAGGGCTGGGACTGATGTCACGCTCCATTATCCTCTTCCTGCAAATGGATGTGGTTTGATCGCAGTGCATTCCTGCTCAGCCCACCGGCCTGAGAAAAATATGGCAAAGTTCCTTCCTGGCTGAGCAGCTGTTCTGCTCCCGCGATGCTCAAGTTGAACCTCGCAGCCGGATCTCCAGGCAGGCAAGATGCAAAGGGGGTTTGGACCGAGGTGCTGGCTGGGCGCCTTCCTTCTCCCTGAAGACCCTCGGGGCTTTCGATACACACGATGCCTCTGAGAGGTGGGATATAACGTCGTTCTCCTGTACAAGAGTCCTCACTTAACAACCACAGTTTGAAGCGGAATTTCAATTGTTGAGCTAATTGGTTGTTCAGCGAGAGTCCGCGTGTCTGCCCACATGACTGCTTCACTCAGCAGCTGCAATCCTGGCACTCTTGATTGTGGTCGTTAAGGAGGATACCGCTCTCCCCACGCCCCCCCTGAGACACCCTGGGGCTCCCTTCTTTACTGGGCAGCCTTGCTGTTCAGGAGACGGAAATCCTCCCGGTCAATGGACTCTGCCTCCTCTTGCCTCTTGGAGTGGCTGAAAGGACATCAGCTCCCCTCCGTGGGTGAGAGGGCTTTTTCCGTGAGAGGCAGGAAGGGGGTCCTGGGTCTGCTCCCTTGGCAGGGGACTCTTCCGGCCCCCTTCCAGAGACGAGAGGAGTCCGCTCGGCAGGCCTGCGATTCCCCACTGAGTTTCACATGATTGCCAGGAGCCTGGCAGTTGGTGAACAGGTGGCCAGGTGCCCAGCCTGCGGTCCTGTGGTGATGATGATGATGATGATGATGAATTCCTGGTTTACATATAATTCTTCATTTTTTGTTACGCTTACCCTTGAAAATATGAATCTATTATAAGCACAGACTGTCGTTTATTCCTGGCCACAGATCGTGGCGTGAGAATAGCAGCAGCAGCAGCAGCAGCAGCAACGATGTTTTTAGAATAGATGGGAATCTTCTTGGCCTAGAGGAGAGGACTTTCATCCAGTGCTTGGGTTGGAGTCCCTCTTCGTGATCGATCAATCATGGTTTGGCCTTGCTGGGCCTTTCACATGGTCTTATTTCCCTGCCTGTAAAAGGGGCGTAATAAGAAACCACAGAGTTTATCATAAAATACACTTCGATAAAACGTTCTGGGCCATCTGAAATAAGAATGACCAAAGAAAGCAGGCTGGAATGCCTTTTGGAAGCTGTTCTGAAGGGTCTCAATGCAGATGGGAAAACTAATAAATCCTTTTGGACTTTTAGGTCCCCCGGTGGCAGCTGCAGTCAGATCCCATTTTAACAACTGTCCAGATGCCCACAGTACATTTTGTTTCCATGGGACTTGCAGGTTCCTGGTGCAAGAAGAAGAACCTACTTGTGTGTAAGTGTTTCCTTTTGCATTTCGAAAGGCCTGCGCGGGAGAGCGGGAACAGGGCAAATGGAGGCAGACGTCTCCCCAACCAACCCCCCCCCCCCCCCCCCCCCCCCCCCCCTCCTAAGATGGGGCTTTGGCTTCTGTCTCCCTTGCCCAGGTGCCATTCTGGGTACATGGGAGCCCGCTGCGAGCTCGCTGACCTCCTGGCAGTGGTGGCTGCCACCCAGAAGAAACAAACCATAACCGCCTTGGTGGTGGTTTCTGTCGTCGCCTCCATCGTCGTTATCATGGTCTGCATCCTGATACAGTAAGTACAATTCCATGCAGGGCTGGCCTGAATCCGCCTCTGCCGAAACCTCTTTGCAGGCCGGGAGGGCTCCTCCGGCACAGGACAGACCCTCCCCCTGTGTGGAGGGGGGGAGGAGAAGGGGGGATCGACTGGGAGGAGTGCAGCATCTGGCAGATTACTGTCCCGTTTCCATCCCAAGCATAGCCTACATTGAATCCAGTAGATTCCCTGATTTGAGACTAAGATCTGCAGTGGGGGGGGGGGGGGAGCAGGGGAGGGGGCTTCATGCAGCTCCTTCTAAATTCAGCTGCTTGGGGGGTAAAACAGCTGAAGAGGCGTCTTTCAAGCTTGAGGCCGGACTCTGAAAGGTGAAGCAGCCCTTCTGAGCTCAGAACCTCCCGAAATGCTCCAGGGGAGCCCGGGTCACAATTGCCGGGGAAGATTTTGTGCATATGACTGCGTGAAACGAACGTTCGGTTGCCCTGTGCTTGGGCACCGGCGGCAGCTCAAGTCCCCTTGAAGTCACAGACTGAGGGACCGCGGTCCATTTCTGGTGTGAATCTGAGCTTCTGCTGGACCCTGAACACAAGTCTTGATTAGACAGGCTGAAGCCACGTGCCCCTCGCCCGCTCCCCCCACCCCAAGGCTGCCTCCCAACAAGTCCCCCATTGTTTCTGCTCCGGAAACTGCTCCTCTGCGCCTTCCTTTCCCTCCTTGCCTGCCAGCCATTCCTGTTCTTGGCCCAAACTTTGCTCGATTAACCCACCATTGTGTGTGTTTGTGCAGTTGCTGCAGGATACGGAAGCACTGTGAGTGGTGCAGGACGATGGTGTGCAGGCACGAGAAACCCACCGGGCTGCTGAAGGGGGCCACGTCTTGCTGCCACTCAGAGACAGGTAAATCAACGGCATCTGTGCCAATCCGCCATTTGTAATTTCAGGCCATACAATCCTGGTCTTTTTATTTGATGTGAGCAAAGGAAGCAGATTGACACCGGAGCGTTCTGGCCTTGCAGGCAGGAGGGAACATGCTGGGCAGGGGAGCCCTGAGATCCGGGCCAGCGTCCTGGACGAGAGCCCAAAGTTTGCAGGGCCATGGGGGGGGAACTTCCATCCTCTCTGCGAAGAGGACTTCTGCCTTCAAATGGACGATGGGAAGTCCTTGGAGGGCTCCTGAACGAGCTGAAAAGCTAAGCAGGGCCAAGCCAACTCACGGCCGAGAGACCTCCAAGCCTGCAAGGCCGGATGGGAAGTCAGGAAGACCACCCAAGGGAGGTGAGCCCCCTCCCATGACTCTGCTGGGAGAAGGTATCGGTGGCATTCCCAGGAGCCACGCTTGGCCCAGGAGAGAGCTGAGCTACAGTTAGTTGGGTTAGGGACAGAGGCAGAAGCCTGGGTTGTAACACTGTATGAAAAACACCAGTCCCCCATCCCGTGTCCTCAAAACACACTGAATTAACAATTCTTAGGGAAGGAGATGAATCCAAAGGCTTCCTCCTCCTCTTCTTCTTCTGCTCCACCCAACGTCCTTCAGACATCACGTTCTTTGTGAATGGGAAAGTCGGCTATCTTCACTGCTTGACGCATCTTTTGTCTGATCTCTGGCTTGAGCAAGGGGGGAGGGGAGGTTGAAGTAGAAAGTCCTTTTCCCAACTCTGTTATTCTGTTAAATAATCCCTGTTGCAGTCACTATGGTCATCTTCCCGTTGTGTGGTCAGTATTCTGTTGCTGCACTCTGCCTTCCAGTCCGAAATAAAGCGGCTCCTTTTGGCGTGCACTGACCTCGTTGCTTGTTTTGCAGTTGTCTGATAAAAACCAGGCCACGGATGGGAACAGCACAGGAGGTCTACAATATCCTGAGAAAAACTTCAGTATGGACAAGACAGCTTCCAGGGACTTAACCAGAAAGCCAATTCGGCACAACTTTTGAGGCTTTCTCCAGATCTCCCACCATAACGCTGGGCGCCCAGAACTTTGCAGAGGAGGAGCAGCATGGTTGGCTGGTGCAGCTTCTGGCTAAACTTTCGGGGGGGTTGTGACCACCAGCAAATCGCCAAGGCTTCTTTTTAGTCGAAACAGAGACGGGTGACAATCGGCAGCTTCGCATTTACTGTAAGCACCAAAGGACAAGGTGCTTGTTCGAGGGGGGGATGGGTCTGGTTTGTCTTGGAAAAGATCTCTTTCATGGCGATGACGGGATTCAACTTCACCTGAAGGGCTGGCTTGGCTTGGCTTTGCATATCCTTTGTGTCTTTTCCGTCTCTCCAGTGGAAGGATGCTCCATGTTAGACCTCTGGGAGTAGCACCACCCTGCAGCCGCAAGGGCCCTTTGAGTAGAAAAACACCAAGATGAGTAGCCTTGTCCGTGTTTGTGGTATCCTGTTTGAGGAAGGGAAAAAAAATAAACTGTGTGGGGGAAGGTAGACTGGCCATCTGTCTTTGAGCCAGACTCCTTCCCTCTCCTGATGAGTCATTACTCCTGGCCAAGTAAAAAAAAACCCTTTGCCTCCTCGGCCAGGGTCTCTGGGTAACTCGGTGGCAGCTTTGCTACAGACCATAGAAGCCTTCATTATTACATGGCAGGTAGAAATGGGGTGCTGAAAGAGGTGCATCTGGCCTTGATTTTAATACTGACTTAAACGCCTTTGAGCTAGATGAGAAGTTTACTAAAAATCAGTTTTAGCAGGGGTGTTTTCAAAACGCAGCACCGTTTCTAGGTTTACATGCTTGTGTGGGATTTCTAACTATTGCAATGTCTTGGGAGGTAGAAGATTCCTCTAAGTCACAAACATTCCATGGGATTGGGGACAAAATTCCACAACTGTGTGGGTGCTGGCGTGTTTTGACCTCCCTGGGCACGACATAAGGGTTTGGTTCGAAGAATGAGGTAGATCTGGGAAAGCCTGTGCAAGCGTCAGGTAGGATGGCATTTCACGAGTCCAGGAGCTGACTGCTTCCCACAAAGATTGAAAAGCCTCCTGAGGTGATGGGAAGTTCTGTTCTGGAACCGGGCCTTTGGCAGGTCCGTGAAGGTTTAGAGGAGCAGTGTCCTGGTCTCCAAGGCAGAAGTAAGGGAGGGAGATGGTAATAGACCTGGGAGATGTCTCAAGAGCCATTCTGCATTGGCCGACAATTCTGATTTGCATGCAAGCCAAAGCACCAGTTTCACCTTCTTTCCTTTGCTGATGGAAAGAAGATATATTTGCCGACAATCCTGATTTTTCAGGTTGCATTTCCCCAAACGGATGGCTTGGCATGTCGATGGGAGCTTTGTGCCATAAATTTTGTGGCCACACGACAAAGAAATGAAATGAGGACAAATTGGTTTTGTTCCTCAAGTTGCCTGGCTGACAAATGCTTCCGTTATTTTTAGTGGGTTGATTCTTTTTCTGCCCTTATAATGGCATTCCCTCTTTGGCCTTCCTCAAAGGGGAAATAATTGGATTTTTAAGCCCACCCCCTTCGTTCCTAGCCTTGCTTCTCAACAACCAATCTACAGATTGGGAGTTTCTCAAATAAGTAAAAAAGAAAAAAAGAAATTCCAAAAAACACGGCCTTTTGCACAATCCCTCAAGGCATAATCAAAGTCACTTAAGCCAGAGCCAGAGACCCAAAGGAAAGGCACATTTGCTCAGTTGAGAATTGCCCTGAAGAGCTACCAGACCTGCTTCTGGAGCTGCAGCTTTGGAGGGCTTCCGCGGCACTTGTCCTGAATTCCGCTTGGGAAACCAGTTTGTCCAGGTCAGGATGCTCTCCCCTTTCTGAAGCCAGCCTTCTGCTCTTCTCCGGTCCCTGTTTCGTGATGCTGTTTAGAAATAAACTGCACTCTTTCAGCCAGCAGTTGCTTAATCTGATGCGACCCGGACTTATGGAATTGATCAACACTAAGCTGAGCGTAGAAGTGTCACGGCTTTGGGGCAGAGAAATGCTTTAAAATTCTCAAACAAAAGATTTCTGCAAAAGAGCCCTTTTTTCATCTTAAGTGCATTTGAATTATGCTGAATTATCAGCCACTAAATGCCTCGTCCCCATTCTGTGTGTTGACTCCAAATTAACATTTTGTCCTTTTTCACAATTTGAGTTTAGTTTGGTCCATAGCCAAACTGAAGTTTTTATTTTTAGCCAAGGTTACACTTTTTTCTTCTGTATATGTTGCACTGAAGGTTACTATTTAATATTTTAATTTATTGTGTGGATAAATTAATTTGATTCATGTAAGATGTTTATGTGATTGGTTGTTATTTCTTCCTTAATACGCTGAGGTAATAGATATTTAAATGAGTGAAATACACTTTTCATAATACTTTGTTGTATTTTTTTTTTAAAAGGAAGGCTATAAATTAAATAAGGAACTCTTTATGCAAATGTTAGTGCTCTGTGTATCATTGCAATCCTACCTCTTCCCTTGACCAGGGACTTGAATTGCAAAGATTCAGGCTGGACCAGAAGCAACAGTTTGTGTGTAATGGAGAAGATAATTCTTTCCGGGTGGCTGTGAGTGTAAGGAGGTTGGCCCAAAGCCACGATGGGTTGTGTTACGTACCAGCTCCCTTCTTCCTTCAGGGGGATTGTGTGGTTGGATGAGCCACACAGACTTGCTTCATACAACAGAGTAAGCCTTGGACCACAGTTCACAAACTATAATGGCTGCATTCATACTGTAGTTGGATGACACATCACTGTAAACCACAACCAAAACAAACAATCAAATTACTCTTACATGCAAAACAAGTGGTGTGTTTCAGTGATCTCTATGTTATAAATTTGTTGTTCTGCAAATTTGAATGCTTACTTATCATTTATATGCATTGTTTACATATTTAAAATAGGAAAGTGTATGTTGTAAGTGCAGCATGACAAGAAAAGGATTCATATTGCAGCCAGAGATGATTGACTGATTGGGCCTACAGTTTAGACAGGAGAAGGCAATTCCATAAGGGAACCCCGATCCTTCTAATTTTTCAGATTGCAATGTTTCTGACTACTTTCGACAACCATCAATGTTCCCCGAGTGCTTGAACAAACAAATGTAATTCTCTCTTGCCAAACAGAGGAGAGCTTGAAAAGATTCCTGGCTGACAGCTAGCAATTTCAACTGTAAGAAATCTAATTAAGAAATGGAGGTTACATGGAATAGTTGAGGTCAAGGCTGGGGAAATGCTGGCTGGGGAATTCTGGGAGCTGGACTTCCATCCATGCTGAAGTTGAGAAACATGCAAGAGAAACCCATGATAAGCCTGAAATATTTGGGAACAAAACGCTTTGGACTGATGAGACAAAAATTCAGCCACAACTACTCACGGCACATTTGGAGAGAAAAAAAAGTGAGAGTTGAAGAAAAGAACACTTTGTCGATTGTCGAGCCTGGGGGTTGCTCTATCATACTTTGGAGTTGTGTGGCAGCCAGTTGCACAGGAAATGTTGTGTGTGTGGGTGGAAGGAAGCAGGGAGGCAACTAAGTATCAACGTGCCCCAGAAGCCTCACAGTCAGGAAGAAATGGACGTTGAGAAGAGGCTGGGTAGTTCAGCAAACCAAGATTTTAAGCCTGAACTGCATCTGAGGATATTTCTGAACCACAGAAGGTCTGCGAGGAAAAAATACCAAAACAATAGAGGGCCCTGTCGTGTATCCAAGGGGCTCGGAGTGAAACTTTCTCTGTTCCTAAATAAGAACAGGTGGTGAAGCCTACTAGAAACTTACTAAGCCTATTTAGTTACTGACTTGTCATAATTAAATGCAACACTGATTTTCAGCATTTTGCTTTAGCATTTTGGGGCACGGTCTGGGAGGGACTTCACAAAAAGGTTAGCTCCATGTAAGAAATGGAAACTGCAGACCCATGGAAACTGCAGACCCATCGTCCTGAGCTGGGAAAAACCCTGGAAAGGATAAGTACTGATTTGTTCTGGCAACCCTCTTTCCCGGGCACTTGGGGCGAATGTCTTTGCTTGGCTCAGCTGAGCAGATCACAGAGACCTCCTCTCTCCAGATTTCCAGACTCACTTGATCCTGACCGTTTCTTGACCATTAGAAGACACAGTAGATGACTGCAACTCCCATCATCCCTTTCCATTGGTGAAGGAATGCTGGTGCCAAATTGCGCAGGGCTGGTTACGAGATTGAGCATCTCAAGCTCCGTGTCAGGTGCAGCTGCAATAAACAACAATTATTTCCTTAAATCCTCCAAGGGAATCATCCACCTGTGTGGGGCTCAATACCGGCGTGTGTCCCTAAGGAGATCTGCAGGCTCCTGTGGCCAGAATGAGGCCCCATTTGAGCCAGCAGCTTCACAAGCTGGACACTCCTCCATATTTCAGGCTGTTTTTAAGGCCAGTCAGCAAGGTGTGAATGTGTACAACAGACCGAGGGCAAAAGAACGAACAGGTTTTTCTCCATCTGCTATTGTACTAGAATTGGAGGCCACCCAGGAAACTGACTGGGAGAAGATTGAAACTGATAAGGGGAAGTATTTCTCCACCCAGCATGTAATCCGCCCGCTGAACTCCCTGCCACAGGATCTGGGGTTGGCGGCTGATTTAGCAGGCTTCCAAAGGAGACCAGGCCAGCTCCTTGAGGAGTGGTCCCACCCTCCCTCCCTCAGTGGCTGCAGAGCTTGTGGACTGGGCCTGCCCACAGGGACAGGTAGCCCACCTACCTCCATATGCCACATCCAGGGGGGCCACAGTGGGCGAGGACCTGCCTGGATTTCCTCTTGGAAGGCCCCTGGTTGACCACCCTGCGTGAGAGAGAATGGCTACTGGGTAGGCTGAGTCATGCTCTCCTTTATTCTGGTCAGCTTTATTTCAGGTTTAAAGTAAGGGAGGGGGGGGTTCCATTCAATCATGTCCGATTCTCAGAGACTGGCTGGACAAGTCCCTGGAGTTTTCTTAGAAAGGTTTTTTGGAAGTGTTTGCCATTCCTCCTTCCCAGGGATGAGAGAAATGGGAGCGGAAAAAGTGACTGAGTGGTCAGAATAGCATTAAGAGCACCATTTGTGTATTTTTTTTAGATTCTTTGTCAGAAACCATTGTGATAGGACAGAACAGGTTTTCTTTTTAAATTCGGCAAACTTTAATATGTGTAGACAGAATTGCCCTGCCAGGCCAAGCTGGAAATTCTGGGAATTGAAATCCCCACATCTTAAAGTTGCTAAATTTGAAAACCGCTGTGATGGAGTAAACCTGTTGCAGCCAACACACAACCCTGGCACTTGGTGAGAAAGCTGCTCCTCTTTGCCACTCTGGCTGGCAAAACTTTGAGAGACACGAAGCTGCTCCTGGTTGGACTTCGATCTTCATGGTCACCCAGTGCATATTTTAATTTAATTTCTATATTTGAGATGTTTACTCTGTTCTTAATTTTGGGTTTGTAGTGTCCAAACCTGTTTTTTTTAATTTTAGCTTTGTTACATCACACAACTTTGTTAATGGTAATAATTTAAATTTTAATGACCTTTGTAAAAATTACTCTTCTGTGTTTGGTTCAGGAGTGGTTGCAGCAAAAAAATATCCACCACATGTTGATGCACAGTTGCTGGAACAACTTCAGGAAAACTTTTGGGGCCACAATGTGCATCTCACCACACATTTCTTTTTAGTCAGATCCCATGTAGTCAGAGGTCTTTATTTAGTCAGAGTCTACATGAGGTTACAGTTCTACCCTGACCCCTCCACACTTAAGACCTGCACAAACATATGCAATTCATCAGCCTTCTTGAAGCAATCCGTTTTAAGCAAATAGATGAGGTGGGTGATACATAAACCTAATAAATATAAACAAAACAAGCAAGACAAACAGCTCACAAGATAGCTACAAACATTTCCCTCCCACAGAATTGTCCACTGGGCAAAAAGGGTTAAGAATCAAAATCAAACCATCAGGATACTTCACTACCTTCTCAGACAGCGTGAGAGAACTTAATAGCATCTTATTAGACCCAATGTGATGCTAGGTTTCACTAGGAAGAAACCCAAAAATAATGTTTGACCCCCATCTCCCCCCCCCCCGAGGAATTTTTGGAAATCCAAACTATACCTGTTAATTAACATTGTTTGCATCCTTTGTGGTGGGCACAGATTGCTTGGCCAAGGCAACCTGGTGAGTTGGGCAGTCTTTATGGAAGAAGATGGTCTAAGATGTTCCACAAGGAAGTAGAAGTCAATCAAAACCAACTGAGGTAGAGATATCTAGAGTGGGATCCTGGCACTTTTGGAGAACTCCGACCAAACAGTGCCCAAATCTCCTCCTTTGGTATAGAGCCTCTCTGCTATACGACTAAATTTGGTATTTTCCAGAAGACTTTAAGAACAGGAGGAACTATGCTACTCCGGACAAATAAAAACTCTTACTGGAGCAGCGCCTTTATTAGACTAAATAAAGGAATCCCTGCAGGGAAAGTTGTTAACAGAATAACAGAGGTGGAAGGGGCCTTGGAGCAGGCAAAGTCCAGATGAAGGTCCTGGCTGCCCACCGGTCCTCCTTTTTGCACATCCTTGATACATGCATTTTTACAGGTATATTGGTGGGTGATCAAACTCCTCCTGAATACTTTTTTTCGGGTAGGAAAGCTCATCAGAGAAAAGGCTCCACAAGAGTTTCCTGCCTGGGATACAATCCAGCCACCGATCCGACTGGCCTCCTGTTGATTCCTCCTAGGGAAGAACTGGTCCAGACTGGTTTCTCAAGGTACACTGAGCCACCAATAAGGCAACCACATTTTAGGGCAACAGGCTGTGCAAAATTGCCTCAGTGATTGTGATTAGTGTGTCATGAGAATTCAGAGAAGTGGGTCAGTTGAGGAAGCTGTCATTGAACTTGGTAAACAGATTGTGCAAACAATGTCCCTGAAAGGAATTTTGCTTCTCCTCCTGAACATGGCATCAGGAAGTCCAGGCTGGCAAGGGTGTTTGCTGGTGGGGTCAAGAAAGTCAGGATGGGGGCCACGATAGCATGAGTGCAGCCTTGCCTGATGCTTATATTCCTTGCACGCAAACGTTATCAAGGCATATGATATGCTTGCCATCCTTGGCCATTAAGCAAAACACACTTTGTTAATGGCCACATTAAAGGTCATGGGAATTGAATGAAAGTAGTTGATCAGCATTTTAAAAACTAGAATGTTATGGCGAGTCTTAGGATACAGGTGGGATTGGGCTGGAGCGTCGCTTCTGAATAGGTATTTGGAAGATGATGGTGGACATTTTCCATGCTGGAGATGCCATTTATTTATTTATTTTATTTTATTTATATA
>JAEANM010002209.1:7692-25173 GCA_017656035.1 Myanophis thanlyinensis
TGTGTGTGTGTGTGTGTGTAGAGTGTCTGATTCAGTATATGAACATAGCCTAAATAGTCTAGTTAACTTTGTTGTCTAGCTTCAGCTATTTGAATTAATAGATAATATAAAAACTGTCAAAGAAAATATTGGATGAGCCTCATATTTGACAAAAATACTTAACAAAGATTACATAAAATTTCCCCAATCCACTTCAATACAATAATTATAGCTGGGACAGCATTTGGACTATATTAAAGACAATTCTGTGATAGAACAAACATCAGACTGCAGGTGCAGAATTTCTTTTTCAAATGCTTCCATGGAAGGGCTTGTTCAGTTCTTTTGTAAGTAGTACGAATTTTTATTTCCATGAGACAGCATTCAAAAAATGTTAAATATTGGCTGCAGTTTGAAATAGTCTATTCCAGATTTAAAAAAATATTATTGGTGCATAAAGTAGAAATCACGTCCATACCAAGAGTTTGACATCTATTGTCATATGACTTATTCTAAAGTATTAAAAACAGATCTTTGGTTTGACTTGACTTTTGACATTCATTACAATATTTGTAACCTGTGCCTAGATCATATAATGTATGATATGTAATATTTCATCAACTTCTTTTTGAATAAGACACAAGTGGCTATAATCACAAAATGGGCTAAGCCATAAGGTGAATAATAGGCCACAGTGGCTAACTTCATGTGCAATATCACACCATGCTAGAATGCCAGAAATAAATAAATCTGATTATGACAATAGAAAGTGATGCACAACCTGAAACCACATGTAGCTGCTGAAAACATGTTGAAGCTCCTAGAGGCTTGCAAAAGCTGTTCCTAAAGTGTCATTTTCAATTATGACAGAGAAAATGATTAAATATATGATTAGAGAATAATAATTTCAGTTATATTTAATTTTTTAAAGTAAATTAAATCAAAAATTTAGTTTTGTCCTTACCCAGTCCATTGCTTTGTGGAATGTAGCTCCTAGCACACTAGTCAAAGATCAGTTTGTGTACTATGCTTCAGCTTTTTAAAAAAGTACATCATTTTGTGGTATTTTCCATTAAATGTGCAAATGCAGCCAGTATCTCCTTTTAGTACTAAGCCATCCATAGTCCAAAATCACAGGTGTCAGGACAAACATTCCAACTTTGTCAAAGCAGGATAACAGAAAAAGGAAATATTGGAAGAAGGGCTTAATGATTAATAAGCCTGCTTTTCAGTTTATTAGGTACATTTTTCTAGCTTCAAAATGATGGCATAATGAGGGTGGAAAGTGTGAGTACTGATGTAAAGGTAAAAATGGAGAAAAATAGGTATTTTCCTTATATTTTTCTTTTGGAAAGGAATTAAAATTTTATTAAATTTAAATGTATAAGATAAGATACATATTAAGAGAATTGGATAATGTTCAGTGTTTTTGATATTTAAAGTTAAATGCGTTATTAATAATAGTAATTATTAGTAATTAATATGTTGCTAGATTTTAATCTGCAATTGTTAGAAGTGATTTTGTCTAAATAATGCAACTTCATTACATTTTTGTTTTTTATTTCTTCTCTTCTTACATTACAACCTGAGATTATGTAAAGTAGAAAGCGCATAAAATGCAACTGTTGTCAACAGTGATGCATTAATAAATTACCTTGTATAATATTATTAAGACATTTTTTTGACATTGCAATCACATGCATACTTTTCTCGAAGGTGTGTGTCTTAGTTTGACTAAATATACATAGAATGCTTATATGGCAAGTGAAGTAGTCATGTGAGATAGGGCTAGAAAAAAATAAAATTTACAGATGGGACAAATTAAATTGCTAAGTAGCTATAATTCATCTTACATTATTGCAATTATAACATGAGTGTAAATTCTTTGGGAAGAAGAGTGCTATAGTTTTTTTTTAAAGCACTGAACAAGTTAAGACATATTTATATTTCCATTTTCCATCCTTTCCAGTATATATGTGTTTAAATACATACATGCCCCACCCCCACACAAATTGTTGTCATTGCCAAAAGTTCTGGAAATGTTATTCTTTTTCATAGAACATTATGAAAAATGAAGAACTGAGCAAGAAAATTATGCTTTTAATAGTGACCAAAGGTTCTTAAGGAAGAAATATGGAACGTGTAAAATGTGTATTTGGGGATGGAGAATCTTATGGATAATGGATTAAAATGTATTATAGAAAGCAACTGTTCTATGGAGAGAATTTTGTAGAAAAATTTACACGTGATTGTTAATCCTGCATGACCATTAATTGATTAAAAAACAGTGTTAAGAATTTTTTAAAACTGTATTTTTTGTCTTTTTCAAATGTATGCCAATAACTGAAGAAAGATTCAGATGCATTCTGCTGTCACATTTGATACACTTCCAAATTTTTCCCATTCTAGCTTCTTTGCAATAGCATCCAATGAACATAACTTTACCTTTTACCTGCTGTGAACCGCCCCAAATCCTTAGGGAGATGGGGCGGTATATAAATATGAATAAACTTAAACTTAAACCTTTGGAAGTGAATCTTTTGCCTTCTAGATATTAATGAACTTCAGCTAACTCATTACAATATTAGCAGGGTATCTGGAGATTGAAAGTATACCAGTTCTGCAACATCTGGAGGGCAAAAGGTTTACACCCCAATGTAAATTTTCAGTAATCTAGATGTCTGGTTCACAAGATACTTGAACTTTGAAAAGCTTTCTGAAATGCTAATTGCAACTGTTTAAATCCTAATGAATATTCCATATTTTTATCTTTTATTCTTCAAAATTTTACTGAATTACTTTTAAAGCAAAATAAAGCTGACCAACCCTTATGGTTGATTAAAGTGAATTGTGATGATTTTTGCTTCATCTTCATTTTAAAAGTGTTTTCAGTGATTGCAATTAAAAAGTTTTAAATTGTCTAGGTGAAGATTTTACATAAATTAAGTAGATATAGTAATTTATTAAATTGAGAAATGAAAACATTATAATGTATACTGACCTGAAGTGCCAACTGGTACAAAAACACATTTTGCTAAGTTCCGTGATATACAAGCTTTACTTTTCAAAAGTGAAAGTTTCTGAATAATAATCAGGGAATTGTCTCCTAGTAGGAGACATTTCATTCTTTCAACCCAGTGGAACATTGGAAAGAAATTAAATATGTTCCAGATTCTTTCTATTTTTCAGCAGCAAAAATACCTTAAAAACAGAAAGGGGACAAATTTACTGTGGCAAGAGAAACTAACAGAAGGATGGAGCAATAATATCAATAATAGGTTAGATCCAACCAGTTTGTGAGAGAAAAATAAATCCACTATGTTCTTATGAAAAGAAGCAAAAGTGATGCTGACTGCTCCCTCAGGATCTAGAACAACTTACCATGAACAACTTGCATAGGACAACTCACTGTGGGACAATTCAACACTGTATTAAAAGTTTAATTCAGTTACTTTTATTATTGGTGACCACATTTTCAACAACATTATTGTAATTCTTGCATTTTTAGATTGACTTTATTATTGGTCATGTACAAAAGTTAAATTACTGTTGTATTTGTTGAATTGTCCTGTGGTGAGTTGGCTGCAGCAAGTTGGCCATAGTGAGTTGACCAAGGTATGTTGGCTATAATGAGTTGCTGTGGCAAATTGTGCCATTCCAGCTCAATCACCCTCCCTCTCTTGTACCATGGCCTTTCCAAGCACATGGCCCAGAGCATAGCTATTAAAGGATAGGAAGAAACCAGCTCTGCTTCTTTTCCTTCCTTGTTAAAACTGAATTGAAGATGTAGTACATTATGGTTTGACAAATCTTTTTGTTAAAGTAAGTAGAATTTGAATTTTATTGGATGTAAGATTCATAGACATACAACTTAGAGTTGAATGACGGAAAAAACATGAATAGAATAGGAATAGAATAGAAATAACTAGACAGAGTTGGAAGGGACCTTGGAGGTCTTCTATTCCAACCCCCTCCTTAGACAGGAAACCCTATAAAATTTCAGACACATGGTTGTCCAATTTCTTCCAGTATTGGAACATTCACAACTTCTGAAGGCAAGTTGTACTAACTTTAATACATCTTCTCTATGCTTCAGATATTCTTCCAACACCTGTTTCTTCATCTTTCTGATATACTTGCAACATTCCATGCCCATCTATGCTTCTTGGTAAGCAGCGTCTATCACTTTTGCTGCATAGATAAAGAACATGATTCATTATCATTATTTTTCTGGTCTTCTTAACGAGTTTTTAGTTCTGCTTGAATCCAGGCCTATCTGTATATCTGGAATTGTCCTGGAGCTAATTGTGTCTTGGTAGTATTTTAATATCTACTTCATTCTCATGATGTATTTACTACTCAACTTCTTGATCTCAATTGTCAAGACTGTCCTCTGATGTTGCCATCTAGAAAGATGCTTTGGAATTTGTAGTGATTTTCTTCAGCCCTTGATATTATTTCCATAGGGCATCTTTTGTTCAGTTTTCACTATTTTTCCCCTGATAATGGTAAGATTGGCATGTTTATTCAGTCCATTGCAATATCTTGGCCATATATTCAGACAGTGTTGAGGAGTCATTCCATTTCCAATTGTGTTTTTCCATATACATAGCTTCAAATCATACATGCAAAGAATGGTGGGATAGCTGGCAGATACTTTTGATGCTGTTCAATGTTGTTGACAAAAAATCAGTGCAATAACAAACGTTAGTGGTGATTGTCTCCTTGAAAGATTCCTCTGTTTATATTAATCTCTTCCAAACTATCACCTTTAACCAGCACCTGTGTCTTACACTGTGCCATTGATCTTTGCACAAGTGTCTGATATTTCTTCCCACTCTTGTCATTTCTAGGGACCTAATTATCCAATCATATAGCAGGGAATCAAACATCTTCTTGTAATCAATCCAAGCTACATTTAAGTTGGCCTTTTTTGTCTTGCAGTTTTTCAAAATCATCTTGTCTACAGTACAAGGAGCTGCCAGGGCAGAATAACACTCTAATGTCATTGCATTGTTGTGAAGAGGTTTCCAGTCCCAATTCAAAATGCTGGTCAATACTTTTAAATCCTTGTACAATGCTCCATTGATATATTGTACCAGGAAATATTTTGCTAATATCAGACCTGTCCTCTGGCCTATTGGAAGTCCCCTTTCTAGAACATGGAACATGGACCAAATAATTGGGGCTTGCTACTAGGAATTCCTTTCTATGGACTATTCTAGTCAAGAAGTAATAGTGTCTCTTCTTGGCATTTTGCGAGCTAGTTAACACAGAGTTGTTTCAGTAGAATTTGATTCTTAGGATAATTCATTTGTTTCTGATAGGGTTTTTTTTTGTTGTATTTATTGGCATTTTTAATAATGGTATTTTTCTCTTTTTGTGTTTATTCTGTCTGGAATCCTTACTAAATGGGGCAGGTTGTAAATATTGTTATTAAGTAAATAAATTCTTTGTGTTGCAAGTATAGTTCTATAAAGATTTTACTGTTTCTTAATACTTTGGAAAATGGAAAAGAACAATAGGTATTTTAATTTTAGACATCCTATTAATGAAATTTTCTCAGTCTTTGAAATGATTCATCCCACCTGGGTTGACCAATTAGCTGATCTTAGTAGCAGCTGTGAATAAATTTTCTTAGAGTGAAAATGCACTTGAGTGCTATGTTTAAAAATCAGCAGTAAAAAAGGTGAATTAAATCTGCTGGACTTAGTTCATGTACAGTATTTTTTTCCAACTAATCCCAATTAAATCAAGCTTAAAAATTAAGCCACATCCACTCCAGTATATCATGATAACCTCCAGAGATTGTTGGAAGCTATAGAAATTTTGTGGACTCCAGCTACAAAGTATTGTTGTTTGGGAAAAATACATTTGGAGGGTTCCAATAACTGAATTCACTTGACAGCTTAATAGTGAAACAGAACTGAGATATCAATGCTGAAATTTTTCTTTCAGCTATGTAGCAATTTTGCAGTGCTAAAAACATTATTGATAAAGAAATATAATACTGACCTAAGTGTTATTATATTTGTCTCTTTTCCAAAGAATTGATGTTATCCAATGCAGTTCTAATATTACAAATATATGGATTTTTAGAAATGGGGCTGTTTTCCAACATATATCAATTCTCAATTCTTAGGGAAGGCCATATTTTTCCTTTCCTTTATATATTTTAAATTGCTTAAGTACTAATGTCTAGCCACCTTTCACTTTTATTGGTTCTTTTTCAATTGCCATCAGTTTTTCTAAGCATCAAAATTTTCTCCAATGATTCATGCCTTCACATGATGCATCCCAAAAATTTAAGCTGTAGTTTAATTATTGGTACTTCTGCTGAGCAGGCTGGTTTTATTTATTCTAGTACTAAATGGTTTGTCCTCATAGTTCAATATATTTTCAACTGTTTTCTCCAGGACAGTTCAAAGGCATTTTTTTTTCATTCAAACTTGATTTTTCTCTTTTGGTATGAATGGTTAATTAACAAAGATATAACTGCTAGGCCATCAAAAATACTATTTCTTTTACACTTTGCTTTTACCAGATCCTCATCTTAGATCAGATATATAGTTATATGGAAAGGAGGTTGCTAAAAATGGCAGAAGAATTTCTCAGAAAATCAGTGCTATTGGTCAAGGTGACTATATGATATCTCTTAGATATTAAATAAATTATTTTCTATTATCCTTTTCTCCTGTCCTCTTTATATAGTTGGCAAGTAAACAATAAGATACTGAGCTAAAGTACAAGTGGTCTTTTAGTTTGATCCAGTATAACCTATTCCCATTTTTTCTTCATTTGTATAGGATTGCACCGTCTGTGAATTAACTAGTTGGATTTCTTTAAAAGGAGATTTTTCTGCATTTCAAAATTATTCCAATTTCTGTTGCATCAATATTTAATATATAAATTGATTTGCAAATTAATAAGCAAATAGTTATTTAATTAACTTCATATTTGAGTAAATGAGCTTTTAGAGCCTATACATTTTGAAATTATTGGAATACTGCCATATCATACGTTGCAAAATGTTAACTGAAAAATCAAAACTAATTGCTATTATAATCTTAAAGTTACACAGAAATTTTATGCAAAAATTTCACATAAATTATTTTTTTTGAGAATGATTTGAATTATGATTAATTTGTGCTAGTCCTCCATAATGCAAAGGGCTCTGGATATCATTTGAGATATGTCTAACAATGGAGAAAAGATATACTGCTTGGATAATGGTTAAACTTAAGGCCACATGGTTGTTCTGCTAATAGTAGTCTGTTATCAGTAAGGCCAAAGTAACACCTGTTAGAAACACCTATTAAGAAATATCTTAAAGAAGTAATGTACAGTAAAGTACAGTGCAGCACAAGAGAGTTTCTTTAAGATATTTCTGATAATCCTACTTGTTCACTTAAATCCTGGAACTATCTTTTCAATCTGCATTTCTACATAGCCCTACTATAGTATTTATGTATTGAGTAATGTAAGCCAACAGGGCTTAATAAATGGTAATAGCTTTGCCATGCCTCTCTTCCAATTTGAGATTCCAACTTAAAGCTCAATAAATTAAAATGATAGCTTAAACCACTACTACCACCACCACAAAATCCCAGTCACATATTCCAGTGGTCTTAGCTCAAGCTATGGTTTATGGTTCTGAAATGCTGGGCTTAATATATATTTAATATCTATAAAGGAGTGTTCAGCTGCCAGAGGACTTGTATTCCAAAAAGATCTATGTGAAGTAACATTCAGAAGAAGAAATCACATATTTAATATGTGCAGATGTGCCACTTTAAAAGCATACTTAATTGCAAGTGACAATTCATGCAGTTAGAGACCCCATGGGAATCTCATTGGACTACACACAGTCATTGCTAATATTAGAATTCCTGCAGGTAACCTATCCTACCAGCCAGTTTAGAAATGTACGTACTTAATAATTTGTGAGATCTCTCTTTAGCTATCTCTTGACCTACTGAGTTACCGCCAGATTATAATATCAATAATAGCAATTTGCTATCAAAAATAGCAATTTGCTATAAAAAATTCTTATTACACTCCCCCATTCATACATTAGTCACTTCTGTATTCCACATTTCATCTATTTTTTAAAGACCCAAAGTTTGAAAACCTTTGTTCAAACAACTGACTTGATTATCTTTTTATTCAACATTTTGCTCGTTTAACAGGGCTGATGAACCCATGGCTGAAAAAGTAGATGGGTGCTATTAGCTTCATTCTCCCTTCAATTAATCACTAGTTTTGTGTGTTCTATATGTTAACTTTTAAAATTATTTTCATTCTCATATGCCTATGTTACTTAATAGAGTTCAAATGCTACCTTTTTTGGAGTCCTAATTCATGGGAATATTTCATAATTCAATACTTTTTTCTATGTTCCATGTATAGTAGTACACAGAACTAAACAGTTGAGATATTTAGAAAGCAACTTAACTGGGTCTATGCCAAAATAAAAATATTTTTAATAATTTAAATGTTTTTAAAGTTAGTTTATTCAAAAAGTAATAGTTCTGTTAAATGCCAGTGAAAACTTAAAACAGCTTATGTCTGTTCTTTCTATACAAATGTTGTGCCTTATATGTAGAGCACAGATACTCAATGTTCTTACCTTAGACTTACTTTAGATTCATCTTAAGAAACATCAGGACATAGTTCAAAGTGCAGAATAATTTTTTAAAATATTATCCTCACATTCTAAATAAACATCGTGCATGAAAACCTGAGCCATTTCATCATTGGTGTAATTGCTGAAGTCAACAAATTTGCAGCAGGCTCGATTTTACTTTCAGAATTAACAACCTTGTCTTCCCATAATCAGCATGCATCAAGAAATCTTCAAGGTTTCTTCTATTTCAGCCAGAGCAAACAGTCATTTAAATAGGACTCTCAAAGACATATCATGACTAATAAGTGCAAACAAAAATCCTCAACAGTTTTATTCTATGATCACACAACATTACTTCCAGATAATGCTACTGAAGCAATGACATATTTTTACTATTAGGTATAAACAATATATAATGAGCATCTATGGGACACTGCACAACTCCCATCAGTAAGAGAAGAGCTTCATAATTCACATGTTGGTTTACCACTTCAGTTTATTTAACTCTGTTATTAGGTAGCAATTGTGTCCTCTGCTGGAAGTGGCAAATGCATGTTTCCAAGGCAGCAAAAGCATAAATGGGTCCCACCTGAGTATTTTCAAAAGGTTTTGGAAAGTATAATACATTATGCATATGTGCAGCATTATTGTGGAATCAGAGGCCAGTACAGGTATAAGTAAAAAACTAACAGTTGAGATGCCACAGGTTTATGACCCCTGAAATCTGGTGCTTTAATTAATGAGCTAGTTTCACTTTAAAAATGGATGGAAAAATAATACATAAAATTTTGATTCCCATTTTGAATCTTGCATTAAAGGTTTCTAACCATAAGAAAAAAAAATATACCTTTAAGTTAATGAACTGATAGCTTCATCCTAGCTTTTGCCCTTCCCCATTCTGACTCAAAGCTTTTTATGCATTCATCTGAATATAAAAAAGACGCATTACAAAAATAAAATACAGGGCTCACATAAATATGAATAATGGTTATATGCCTAAGGGGTAAAATTGTTTGAAGTTTTTGCAGACCAGTGGAACAAAACAGTACATTCCTGGCAGTGTAGCCTATAGGTTTCCATTTACTATTCAGACTGCATCTGTGGCATTTTTGTAGAGCTATTGAAGAATATTACTGTCATGTTGTTATTTTTTTCCTGACTCTAAAACTATATTGAAATTAGTTTGTTCATTGCTTTAATTTTCTTTGAAGTAATGATTGATTTTCAGATTTAATTTTTGACCTTTGGGACTTGGCAATGAAATTCTTGTACATACGCTCTTGTTTATACTTGTTTTGCTTACCAGAACCATCATTTTAATTGCCTCGTATCCAGGTATGAAATAATACACAATTCACATTCCATTTATAGTGCTGTCTTCTATAATTATTTATTTTCTTGCAAATGAAAATACATGTTTATATAAAATTACTCATTATCCTTTGGAGATGTGCACAACAAACATCTTGTGATTAGTCAGATTCTGATAGTTATAATGACAATAGTATTACTTCATGGGGTGTACACCATGAGTATCTTTAAAAGTCATAAAAGTACTTTATTGAACATGAAGAATTTCATTATGAAAATCAGTACATTACTATAACAAAGCTGAGCAACAACCTTGCTAGTTCCATAAACATTTATACATTAATATATATGCTGACAAACAAGCAGAAAATAGTGATTGTATTTTTATCACAAAACCAATGTTATAATGTAGTCCAAAGGGTTCAATGTACTAAAGATTTCATATTTATATTGCAATTGCAACTGAATTTATATACCACGGTTGCAATTTTATTGGCTGATCTGCACTGTATTCCATGGGACCTATTGTTGACAAAACATCATAGGGTGTCTGTAGCTATTGATGTATTTCTTAAAAATACAACTATACTACTGAGCTAAAAAATTTCACACAAAAAATGTGAAATAAATTTGAACTTAATAGAAATAGAAAAAGAGATTGCATTTTTCACTAGAAATCTGTCTAGTTCCATGATGATAAAGCTTTTTTCATAGAAAATATATTGGTGAAATAGATCAAAATCTTGACTATCTAGTTCATGGCTACATGTGGCTCTTTTGTGTATAATTATATTCCTTCCTAGATGACTTGTTTCAGTATATTTTACTAGCAAATTATTAAAAATAAAATCAGTTTTTTTTTCTGGAAAAGCATAAGTATAGTTATAGTTCTATAACTGTAGAATAATACATGTTCCTCTGAAGTAGTAACTCATAAATGAGTAATTAAGAAAAGGGTCTTTTTAAATTACATATTACTGCTCACCAATGATGCAGTATTGGTTTGAGAACTTTTCAAAAGCATTGAATTCTGAAAAAAAGTATTTGATCTTGTTCATGTTTTCTGAATGCATGCATCTTTACCAGATGATCGATACATTCATACAGAGAGAGAGAGAGAGAAAGAGAGAGAGGAGAGACTGAGTGAACAAATATCACTAAGTTTATTGCTTATTTCATTTATTTCATAAACACCAAAATCAAATATTACTACCTGTGTATCTGTATTAGGTATAATACTTTATTTAGCAACAGAAAAAAATAAAGATAAGTTCTTATTTGTAGTACCACATATCCTTTCCCAACACCTGCTTTTTGAAAAAAAGATGAATTTGAGAAAAAAAGATCTCATCCATCAATTGTAAAAATACTCCAAACATCTGATATATAGTATGATAGATGGAAGAGGACAGTATTTTACAAGCAGATAACATGTATTTGAAAAAATTGGCCAACTGGATATAAAGGATCTGTTAATATATTTGAGTTGGAAATACAAAAAAAAATAACTAGTAATAAAGTCATTTTTTTAAAAAACAATTCTATTTTTAATGCATAATTTTATCATTCTTCCCATAGCTTTGAAAGTTCATTCGTTAAGCAATATATCTACTTCCTATAAGAGAACAATTAATGTGATTTATTTTTCACACCTACACTCACAATTACTTCTACCAGAAGGCAGGTATAGGGTTTATGCTGCTATGCAAAGTTATATGTACAGATAATCTTATTAAGTGACTGCCTGTTTAGCAATAATTCAGTTATAACAGTGATGAAAATGTAAATTTACAAACAAAGATCATATTTATGAACTCTGCAAGTCTGTATAATAAAGGGAAGTTGAAGTAAGATCAGAGGCAGTCACACTCTCACTTAACAATTGCTTCACTTAATTGAATTGCTGATCCCTTTTATGGTCATTAAGAAATTACCTGTAGTTCTTTATGCTATATTTTATTTATTCTACTTTGAGCTCAATCCTTGCCCTGATACAGGGCAAAATGATGACTTGCTAAATGGGGGTGAAATTGGGAGCTTCAGGCAATACAAAACATTGCATAGCCTCAAAATAGGCATTAAAGCATCAGTGTACCCAGAAACAAACATTTTACAAATTAAATACTAAAATTTATTCTATACATAAAAGATAAAGGAGTCCTTGCAGATTTTATTCTGCAAGACCTTTCTGACTATAGGTGGTGCTCATTTCTGTTTCAAAGCTATTCAATTTCGCTGCACACATGTTGTGCATTGACAATAAAGGAATGAATTGAATTGAGCCAGTGCTGTCCAAAGACATTTTCGCAGTCATGTGGCCAGCATGACATTAGAGTGCTGTTACCTTAGTATCTATTTATCTACTTGCATTTGCATGTTTTCCAATTACTAGATTGACAGAAGCTGGGGCTATGGTGGGAAGTATCAGATATACCTTGGGTCTCAAACATGGGGTGTCAACTTTCTAGTCAACAAGCCCAGCATCTTAACTTCTGAGCCACTGAGCTGCCCATTCCACACGTGTGGTTATTTCAACAATTTGTTTTTATGCATATTTTTAATACTAGCAATAGCACTTAAATACCACTTCATAGTTCGTTACTGCCTTCTCTAAGCAATTTATTGTCAGCATATTGCCCCCAACAATCTGGGTTGTCTTTGAAGGATGGAAGATTGAGTCAACCTTGAGCCAATGAGAATCAAACTGCCAAACTGCTAGGAGCGGGGAGCAGCAGAATTAGCCTGCAATACTGTATTCTAACCACTGTGCCACCGGGCTCATTACTAATACTATGTTATGAAATTTATACCAGATTATACGAGTCACGGTTAAGGTATTAAATTAGGAGTGGGGAGATCCAGATTCTAGGTGAGTGTTTTTCAAACTCAGCAATTTTAAGATGTTTGGATTTCAAACTACAGAGTTCTTTGAAGTCCACACATCTTAAAAGGTTTTTTATCCTACCACTCAATTGTGTTTGATTTTTGGAGTTTGCCTGGAAAAGTTCCTGCATTTTCTTGGCAAGGTTATTCACCAGTTTGTCATTGCCTCCTTCCTAAGGCTGAGAGAAAGTGACTAGCCCAAGGTCACTCACCTAGCTTTGTGCCTAACAAAAAACTTGAGTTTAGGTCTTCAGGTTTCTGGTATGATGCCTTAATTACTGCACCAAATGGAAGTTTTTTGAAACTGTTCTAGTACATCAGCAGCCATAGAAGTGCAATGGATGATCTGAGATCAGTCATTCAGTCTCAGAGTTGCTGTAGGAGAAAAACAGGTCTTGTGCTGTATTTAGATTTAAATGCATAGTAAATTATACAGCACAATGAAACAATGACTGACCGCCCACAACTTCTGAAAAGAACAGGCAAAAGCAGAACCACTACCCGTTTCACAATATTTTAGCCTGTGAACCCAAAACAGTGTGATAGTATTTAATGATTAGTTAATGATAATGTCACACTGAAGCCTTTTATATTTGCAAATAGGCTGCTTTGCCCACCCAAAAGTACAAATCATCAATTCAGCAAAGCAAAAAAATCCTCTCTCAAATTCAAGAATTAAATTCTTATCAGTTCCACTCCAAATACAGGATGTCTGAATTTGGAGACAACAATGTTAAACCCTCAAAATTGGCTTTATTCTGTAAGTTAAATTTTGTACCATAATTCCAACCTTGATTTATGTTCAAAAAATCAAAACAGCAAAATGATCATGAGGCAAAGTTTTATTTGTAGTTGGATTCACAAATGTTAAGCTCTTCAGTGGATAAAAATTCAACATATAAAATCAACTATTTGATGATAAATTCCAAAGTGGGTAAATTTTACAATGAATGTTTTCTAAGGATTAACGAGCAAATGTAAAAATTATTACAGATCATCAGGCAATATATAACATGATACCCAGAATACAGTTAGTCCTCGACTTACAACCACAATTGAGCCTAAAATTTATGCTGCTAAGTGAGACAGTTGCTCAGTGAATTTTGTCTCATTTTACGACCTTTTTTGGCCACAGTTCTTAAGTGAATCAGGGCAGCTGCTAATTTAGTAACACAACTTCCCCAAAATCAATGGGGAAGCCGGATTCAACTGTCAGAAGGTTGCAAGAGGCGATCACGTGGCCCCGGAACTCTGCAACCCTCATAAATATGAAACCGTTGCCAGGTAGCCAAATTTTCATCCCGTGTCCATAGGGATGCAACAAAAGCTGTTAAGTGCGAAGGATGGTCTTAAAGTCACTTTTGTCAGTGATGTAATTTTGAAAAATCACGAAAGGAACTGTTGTAAGTCGAGGACTACCTGTACAGCTCTTTCTCATATAGATCAAAAGGGCCGCCCCGTCTTCATCCTCCTGATTTCGAAGCTCGCTCTTCCACAGGATGGTCAATAATAACGACTGTCGAAGGAGCGGAGGAGACGGGCTGCCCGCCGTACCGCACGGAGCGGCCTACAGACTCCGTAACTCGCGCGAGACTCCTGGGCGCAAGCAAGCAAGCACGCCTCCCTCGCGCTCCTCTTAACGGCACGAGACACGCCAGCCAAAACTTCCGGGTTCATGCCGTTTTACGTTAAGACGGTGGTTGGTTCAAAAGAAAAGAACGCTTACGCACGCCCACCCGCTTTAGCCACAGACGGCAGCCCCTTGTCGTGCTTTGAGGCCGCGGCTAACAACTGCGCGGTCGTCTTATTCGTCGGTTCTTAACATCTTGGTTCCTGTCACATCCATTATTGTTTTTACGAGACATTTTTTTAACAGCTGTTCATATATTCTGGTGTCTGTGACGGATGGAGCAGTGCTCTAACTAAAACTCAGCGGAACGCGTCCTCATTTCACCCGGTTTGTTTCCCCCCCCCCGTCAGCTACGAAAAACGAACTTCAATGACCTCCAATACCACGTGACAAACACCCAACAAACACCCCCCCCCCCAGCTAAAGTCGTTCGCGCTTTTAACTTCTAAAAAACCTGCGGAATTTCTAAGTTAGCGCCTGTTTAGGCGCAAGTCGAGGAAATGGGCTTTTGCGCGCAAGTTTATGTTGCTTTTCTCTTGGAGGGGGGTTTGTCCGTGAGGCAAATTCACCTCTAGCGCAATGGGCAGAACAAACCGGTTGAGCCTGCAAGCGGAGAGATGGGTCTGTTTTCTATTCAGGCGGATCCGGGGACAACCTACGCGGGGTCCTAGTGGAGCTGGGTCCTGACGTGACCTTTGTAGGCTCGAAAGGCGTGAGCCGGGCAGTAGAAACCGGCGCTGGTTAGGGTATAGGCTCTTGAGCACCGGCAAGATCCCGCTTTGAGGATTTATGAGCTGGGTGTGGGGAGCGCACGTGAGGAGGCGGCGGCGGTGGTGGAGGCGGAGGCCGTTGGGACAGCATGGTGAGTTTGGAGAGTAGGCTGCGGAAAAGTAGAAGGAAGAGGGAGTTTGGCTCGACTTCACCTAGTTCTTCTGTTCTCGGTTAAAAAAAGAGGTTAATGCTGATAGAATCTCTCCTTAGTTTGCTCACATTAGGGGTCTAGGATTCTTTCGATTTCAAGGTATTTCTGAAATATTAAACAGTGGCACTCTAATGTTGCTTGTTTGTTTATTATTGATCACAAATGTTTGTATCCTAAGTTTCATGGCAGCATACCTTATCTGCAGTACAAACTCTTGTATAAAAATAAAAATGCCATGTGTATTATTTGAAACAAGCTTATGATCCTTCCCATAGGGCAACTGGTGATGCTGTAATTTGCTATCTATGTAGAGAAGGAGTCCAGTTTGAACAGGCTTCTGTTTTGTTACTTGCCTTAAGGAATCTGTTCCATGTTTTTTCTGTGTTAATATTATTCGTCTTGGTAAGTAGGCTGTGACATGTTTATACTTGTAAACAACAAAAAGGAACCCAATGATTAATGATTAGCATATATTATTACTCCATAAGGAATTTTGGATGATTCATTTAATCAGTAATAGTTTTGATGTAAATAATTCAGATGTGAATGTTCAGCAACAGTTTAATGAGGTAAAACATGAGAAGACAAAAAATTTTGTTTAATACTCTAAAAATGTAGTTTTCAGTTATTCTCATGGATTTTTTTTTCAGAGAAGATAATTGAATTATTTGCTTGTTCAGTATTGATTAGTTAATAAAATTCATTCGCCATAATGGAAGTTAAACCATACACAAGGTTAAAGAATATAAAAGGGTATACAATGTTATTGACATACTGCAGACATTAATGGAAACATGAATTTTTATTTTGCAATGGCCCAGGTGGCCAAGGTCTACTATGATTAGTATTTTAAATTGATATGCCATCCAACTCTCAATGACTCTAGACACCTCAAATAAAAATATTGAAAATAAGAAAAGTAAAACTAACAACAAATGGGATAGAAACAAAAGGGAATCAAACCTCCACACTCCAAAGAGGCCTCAACAAAGATGTGGTCAAAGATCCAGGTCTTCAAACTATTTGAAACACCAACATCAGGATCTCTGGGATAAGGAGATATCATTGGAGAAGGCATAAGTTACTACAGAGAAGCACAGTTCTGGGGTCTCAGTAGATGGTGTTTGTAAATTGAAGGAATCCAGAGTGTGTCAACCCTGTTATATAGGCTGGGTAGCTACTATGATAGTTCCCTCAGGTAAGCAGGCCCCATGCACTGCAGCATTTCCATGCTATCTTATATAAGGAGGAAATCTTCATTGATCAGAAGAGGATTTGATGTTAATTGAATAAGTTATTAAAATTCAATCTTAAGAATAGCTATTTGTTTTCCTCTTAACCTAAGCTAACTCTTGAACATTAGTTTGGTGTAGTGGTTCAAGACATCAAGCTAAAAACAGAGTGAGTTCTTGTCTTGCCTTAGACATAAATCCAGCTAGGTAATCTTGAGCCAGGCACGCTCTCAGTCCTAGGAAGTAAGCAATGGTTAAACCACTTCTAGAGAACCATGGCAAGGACTGGTCCAAGCAATTGCCAGGAATAAACACTGAGTTGAAGCTAAGCCTATCCCTCCAAAAAAGCAAAAGCCAAATCTAGTGAAATATCTGTACCAAAACCTTTATTTAAGTCTTAGTTTTAATTCTATCTACTCTGCAAAAGAAAAATGAAGTTCTCATTATGTTAAGTTTTAGATAGTATGAAAAGCTAAATAGTTTTCTAATTTTAATAAATAATTTTGGCAAATATTTATATGTGTTTGTGTTTATATTGGCTTATGAAATCGCATCAATAGTGATATTGGAATAATTACATATAATGTGGGTAAGATATATATGTATCAGACTTAATATTCCCAAGACACATACATTCAACCGTGTTGAGGACCTGGTGGCCACCTGGGTTAGGGTGGCTACCGGGGCCCTTGACTGGGTCGCGCCCTTGCGACCCCTGGCCCGGCGTCGATCCCATTTGGCTCCCTGGTTCTCCGGGGAGCTGAGGGAGATGAAACACCGGAAAAGAGTTCTAGAGAGTCGTTGGAAGGCCAGTCGCTCCGAGTCTGACCGAACACTTTTGCGAGCCTTTATTAGGACGTACTTAGTGGCCATAAGGGTGGCGAAGCGTTCCCACTTC
>JAEANM010002210.1:0-25167 GCA_017656035.1 Myanophis thanlyinensis
ATTCTATTCACAAAGCCCTAGGACCAATCTCATCAGTCATCTTAACATCAGAAAATCCAGTACTCAAGTCTCTATGAGAACAGTATGGAAGGAAATTCCCATTAAAGTTTGGAGAATGTGGACTTTTTCTTCCCAAGTTTTTATAAGATTGATAAAAAGTTGAAAATGGGCAAGCTTCTTTACACTTCTTTCTGATGATTTGGAAAGGCAAGTTCTTTCCTGTCATGTCCATTCACAATTGTTTTAAAAAATGGTGGGAAGCTCTTTATTTTCTTCAGCATTCTGTCATCCAGCTGAGAGAAAGAGCTTCAACAGAAGTACAGAAGGTGGGTTTTTTTTCCTCCCTGTATTAATTGTTGGAGAAGTTATTATTGGGTGCCTGTGTATATGCATGCATGGGTGTCTGGAGACTGCACTTTCATCCAAAGAAAGAAAAAAGACAAAGGATCAATTGTGAAGAAACCGCTAGACTCAGAAAAAAAAATGGGTGAGAATATTGAAGAGAAGTTACTGAAAATTGGAGGAGCAAGAAGCAGACAAATAGACGATTGTGAATGGTGTGAAAAAGAGGCAAAGCAAGTTTTACAACAAAGAAATCAACAAGCACCAAAGTAACAATCTGAGAGGGTGAGAGAGAAGTAAAGTTTGTTATTACTTGACTAATCCAGTCTGAAAAAGAATCAGAGAGATAAAAAAGCAAAACACAGTATGGGCTGGTAAAAGATAAAAGAAGATAAAAGACTCTGTAAAAATTGAAGACTGGAATTGGAAACAAATTAGAGTTGCTGAAGTGATTTTTGTGGCACTCAAAAGACACAGTCATAAAAATTAGCAGAGATCATGTAGCAGTTTAATTCAATACATAAAGCTACAAGAAATGTATTTCAGGACTTGGTAAATAACCGAGTATGTTAAATTCAGCGGTGTAGGTAACAAGATAAACTATGCCCAAGAGAAATAAGTACCTAGGTTTAGGATTAAAGGATTAAATACTTGCATATTTATTTAAAAAATAAACAAAGCCTTGCAAGGGTGTGCCATATTCCCATTCATAGTCTTACCTACATTTGTACTATCTCAAATGAATTTATGACATTGCAGCATAAAAGAAAGCCTAAATTCATTTTATTTTATTTAGCAATATCACTTAGATATTGCTAAATAACACAGGTGTGTCAAACTTGATTTCATTGAGGGCTACATCAGGGTATTGAATGACCTTGGGGAGGCAGGGGTCATGGCCAGGATGAGTGTGGCCAGGTCAACATCACTGATGTCAGCGGGCACCTGTGGTAGCCTAAGCATTCTGCAAGAGAAAATGGAATTTTTTTTGGGGGGGGGGGCAGCCCTCCCAAACTCCATTTTCGCTGGCAGAGGCACCATGGCTGGTCCTTCGCTGTTTCCAGGGCAGCCCTGCAGGCCAGATCCAAGCACCACAGTGGCCCGCAGGCCTTGAGTTTGACACCCCTAACTTTGACTTATATACCACTTCATAGTGCTTTACAGAACTCTCTAAGCAGTTTATGGTGTCAGCATATTGCCCCAACAATCTGGGTTCTCATTTCACTGACCACAGAAGGATGAAAGGCTGAGTCAATCTTGAGTCGGTCAGGATCAGACTTGTAGCAGTGGGTAGAGTCAATTTGCAAGATTGCGTTCTGACCATTGTGCCACCATGGTATTTTTTTTTATTTTATTTGTCATATTTATATAGCAATCTATCTCACAATCAAATGAATCTTGTTGCATTGTAGCCATATAAAAAGCACTTTGCAGCCAAAACTAACCAAACAAAAGCCAACCCTTTTAGACTGACAGCAATGTCAGCATTCATTCATTCCAGTGAAATTATTTGGAAGCTTTCCAGATTGTCAAATATTTGAAGACTTTCACATAAAATGTGGAGCAAATTTGTGTTCCTCTTAAAAAGAGGACCAAAAAATGGTTCACATTACCAAAAAAAGATGTTGACTAAACATTAAGGAAAAAAGATTAGTTACAAGCAATTAAGTAGCACAACATATTACTTCAGAAATAGTGGGCTTTTCTTCATTAAATGCCTTTAGATAAAAGCTGGATTAAATACAAGCATGACAAAATTTCCCATACGAGACAGAAATTAGAAAAGATGATCTCTACAGTTCTAATATTGCAGTTATGTCAGTAGAAACCTTGCTATCAGAACATTCAAGCCTTTGACTTCTTTTGACTTGATTAAACAAAAGAAGGAAAATACATATAAAATTTATCATAGGGTTTAGCTCCTAGTGCAATTGGGCTTTGTTAGATGAACTACATTCTGAACTATATTTTGGGTTGGTATTTTCTTCTCATTAAGAGAGAATATATACAGTTCTTTTGTAACATTTTATTGCTAATCAAAGTGGGGAACCTAGTCCATCCTTAAGAGTTTTGTTTCTCACAACCTGTTGCTTCCAATGAAAACCTAATTTGCAGTGCTCCATCTGGAAAATTCCTTAGTGGAGCTGTATGTTCTCTATTCCATACATTCGTTATAAGACACCTTTGTAATTACTCTATGTAGAGTAGAAGATGCCAAGAACCAGAGCACTTACTGAATTGGCAGGATCACCTTTTTTCATCCTATATAGGCTGGGGGGAGGGGCACTTTTTAGATCTAGTATATCATTACTGTTCCAAGCATTCCATGCCAATCAATAACTAATTAAAGAACAAGAAATGGTAAGTAGAAATCAGTAGAAGTTAGCAATGAAATAATTGTATCCAACACAGATCTGAATTTGCATTAACCATTTTTAATTTATTCATAAAACACCTGGAACTTGTAACGAGCAATGAAGTGTCACATTTACAGAGAACATCAGATTTTTGAAAATAATAAAAGCCTAAGTAAAGAGCAAAAACTACCTAAACTATTCTCCAAAGCAAGTGAATGGGCAATATAATGGTAAATGAAATTCAGATTCAGAAGTACCACATTGGGTCAAAACTTCCCAATTCTGCACTGCAAATGAAATAGCTACATTTGTACACCTCACAAAAGTGATCCTACTTTAGAAATGATCTATCAAAATGGCCCAAATATTGGGCATATGATTTAAAAAAGGCAGTTTATGTTACACTGATAATATAGGACTGACTGATACAGAGACAGAGATCATTTCTTCATTCTTTTATCACACACAAAAATGTTGAGACATTCCAAAAAAGCCAAATTGATAAATTCAAAGAAAGGAAATTAATTTGAGTTTCTTACTATAAAGCATGCTGAAAGTAAGGATAGATTTGATGAAGGAAGGGCATAGTAGTAGGGAAAAAATGGCTACATTTATGTTTTCTGATGGTATTCTTGGAAGACACAATGTAGAATTCAATAGTAAAGGTAAAGGTTCCCCTTGCACATATGTGTTAGTTGTTCGTGACTCTACGGGGCAGTGCTCATCTCCATTTCTAAGCTGAAGAGCCAGCAGTGTCTGATGACAATTCCGTGGTCATGTGGCCAGCATGACTAAATGCCAAAGGCGCACGGAGTGCTGTTACCTTCCCACCAAGGTGGTTCCTATTTTTCTACTTGCATTTTTACATGCTTTCAAAGTGTTAGGTTGGCAGAAGCTGGGGCAAGTAATGGGAGCTCACTCTGTTACGTGATGCTAGGGATTCGAACCGCCGAACTGCCAACCTTTCTGATCAACAAACTCAAGTGAGCCACTGTGTCCCCAGTCCAATGTAATATAAGTTTTCTAGTTTTAGGAAATTATGAATTATTATTTGATTACCTTTGCTGAAGACTTTGTTATTTTCTTCTTACATCTGTCAGTCTACAAATTTCTCAGTTGAAGTAGGTACTCCTTACTTGACAATATAAGACTTATGATGCAAAACAAAACTTCCCACTTTTATATTTTGAACATGATTGTTATAGCTGATAAAGTTATTACACTAATAATAAGCATTACCAAAAATACTAGATTTCCCACCACTGGAAATCAAACTACCATACTTTGTTTTTGAATTCTAGCTTTGTATGTACTGTATCCTATTCCATAAAAACGTTTAAATGATGTCATTAGTAGTAGATATTTTGCAGTTTTTAATGTTTTACATAATTTAGTAATTTATGAAGAGCATTTCAAAATGTTGTTTAGGCATTCATCTAATATTTTATTTTTCCAAATTTTTATAGATGCTAGAATATGGTAAAGATTTTCTTCTACCAGTTTATTTTATTTTATTTAGCATATGGCATCTACAGAGTTCATGCAATCACTGATATACAAATATAAGTTTTTTAAAAGTATCAACAAAGATAGACAGACAGGTAGGCAGGCAGGCAGGCAGGCAGGCAGACAGACTCAACACTGTATTGTACATTTAAATGGCCAAAATGGGAGAGTGGATTAGGTGGATCGGGAAAGCAGGTAAGCTTTTAATATATTTCTCAGACAGAATTATACTCCTGTAAACTTGCAAATCTTGCATGATGTGCAACAAATAGGTCACAACTGTGTATTTTATTTTTAAATTATATCTTGAAATCTAGCTCTATATAGACCATTTATTGCTCATGTGATAGAGCATGTATTAAATCCCAAATCCTTCAGAATCATCATTGCATATTTTTCTCCCATGTGGGAAAACTACAATGTGAGAATCAGCCTACCATGGCTGTTGCAATATTGTATGATACCTGTCAGTCCAGCAGCCAAAATTATGTTGGCATGTCAAGGCAGCTCTTAGTTGTAAAATGAAATTCACAGTGAGGGCAATTGGCAGATGAGTGTGAACCAAGTCAATTTGCAGCCGTGTGTTCTTAGCTCTATCCCACTGACCATCTCTTCTGATAGCATTTATAATCTCCTTTTTATCTGCTGTCTTTGTTATACATCAAATTCGCCCTTCCTAAAATAACAATGCCCCCAATAAATTGCTCAGAAGGCATTAAAACCACTGATGTTTTATTTGAATGCTGCCCTTCAATCTAGCCTGAATAATGTTGCTATTTGTAGGGGCAGCCAGCCAGCCAGCACTTTTGTAGTCAGGAAACTCTCAGACCCTTTTTTGCTACAGCAAGGAATGAAAAGGTTGGGGGAAGGGGAAGTAGCCTGAGACTCAGAGGCAGCCATTTATCTCCTGAAGCTGGGCTATTAGGCAGACGACAGAAGGAAAGAAGCAGCCAGTACAGGAACTGAAAACCTAGGCTCCTTCCAGTGGGTGATTTATCTCCCAACTTCATCTGTCAAACTTGCTGATGGAAGGACTCTTCCTTTCCGTGAACCTCATCAATTCTCATTCTTGTTGCATTCCCCCCTCTCTGCCCATTTAGAAAAAAAGACTTCCAGGTTCTTTTCATTTAACCACTATCTCCCTTGCTCTTTTTTCAATTTCTCATTTTCCTGCTTTTTTATCCTTACTTATTTCCCCCTGGTTCCCCCTGGTCTCTCATCACAGCTGCTCTATTTTTATTCCTTCCGTGGGTCTTATAAGTTTACAGATAATAGCTGTTATCTTGCCTGTGCCTTGCTGCATATAAGAACATGAGCCTTTTTTTTTCCTATAGACCATCCTTATGTAGTAGCTGTTCCTTTGGACTACCTAAATCAGACATGTGCAGAAAGCCAACAAAATGGATCTGTCGTGGAACTGATCAGCAACAAAATAATCTCTTCTGCCCCTTCCCATATTATGAAAATATTTAAGGATCTGTAATATTCTGGAATGTGTGTATGTGTGTTTCTTCGTGTCTCAATGAAAGGATGGGTTAATTCTATTCAGTTTTGTTGGAAATATAAATTCCTGAGATGAAGATTTTTTTTTTAAATTTCAAATACAGGTTGTCCTCGATTTATGACAGTTGATCCCAAAAACGTACGTTGCTAAGTGAGATGTTTGTTTAATCAGTTTTGCTCCATTATATGACTTTTGTTGCCATAATTGTTAAATGAATCATTGCAGTTGTTAAGTTCAGTCGGTCAATCTGACTTCCCCATTGACTTTGCTCATCAGAAGGTCACAAAATTGGGACACTGAAACCATCGTAAATATGAACCAGTTGCCAAGCATCTGAATTTTAATCACATGCCCATGGGAATGCTGCAACGGTTGTAAGTGTGAAAAACAGTCATAGGTAACTTTTTTCTGTGCCATTGTAACTGTCATTAAATTAATTGTTGTAAGTCGAGGATGACAAGTAGTGTATGTTTTGTCCCAGATGGTTTGTAATGAATTTTAGAAGTTAAAATAAATACATGATATATCCCACCTGATGCCTACCCTTTCTTAGTGAAGACAGATAGTTTCATATCACAGGGAATGTTTGTGCTGAGTATCAGTTTAAAAAAACCTAGATTCCAAGAAAAATCCTTCATTCAAATAAAAGGTTTAATCTCTAGAGTTCCTGGGGATATAAAGTGCCAGGGTGTAATCTGTTACAAGATCTTCTAAACCTTCTTCTAAAACTTTAAAATGATGACAAAGATTCTGTGACTAGATCTCACAGCATCTTTAGAAAGAAACAGCAGAAATGTTTTGGATGGTGTCACGGCACTGAGGAAGAGTGAAAATATGTCCCAAGTTATTACTATCTTGACTTGTGGGGGCAGATAAAATATGATACTATCATTTTATCCTTCAGTTCTAGAAAGGAAAATTTAGAAAGGAAATGGCTCAGAGAAAACAATCTTTTCTTCAGTTTCATGGTGCAATATTGTGCACCATGAAACTGAAACTGAAGGAAAAGCAAGATACCAAAGGATCTAATTTCAGTGCTCCAACTTTAATATAACTCTAGGAGCTCTATGGAACATACCAGGTTACCTCTTTTGTTGATCATTATATTTGTTTCTCGAGTCTAGGGTCTCTAGGGTCACAAAATCCCAAATAATGGCTATAAAAATTAAGAAGATATGGAAGAGATCTTTAAATTTTCTTTGACCGATTAACTCCCAGCATAGATGGAACAGCTATTTTTAAGATCAATTTCAAGAAAGACTGGCCACATAGATTGCTGGTAAAGCATCTCAGCTGAGGCTAACCACGAGGCATCAATCATGTGGCTAGCTATGAAGTAATTGGTTTCTGGCACACAATAGCAATATTCAACAGAAGTACTTATACAAGAAGTTTCCTTTCAAAATGGTCTCGCGCTTGAGTTACAACAACAATTGAGCCCAACATTAAGGAATTTTGCCCCATTTTACAACCTTTCTTCCCATTTGTTGAGTTGTTGTAGTAGTTAAGTTATTAAGTTAGTGGCATAATTGTTAAATGAATCTGGCTTCTCCGTTGACTTTGCTTGTCAGAAAGTTGCAAAAGGTGATCACATGACCTCAAGACACTGCAACTATCATAACTATCTGAATTTTGATCACGTAACTATGAGGATGCTGCAATGGTCATAAGTATGAAAAATCGTCATAAATCGCTTTTTGCATTGTAAATTCTAGCAGACACTAAATGAACTGTTGTAAGTTCACTACCTATAAATTGTATAAAGCATTACTTCTAAGGAGAAGCCATTCAGGCTCTTTAGATTTTCAATCTTCAACCAATATGGTAACAATACTGGTTTCTGCGGAAGCAAAATTTCTTGGTATCTCAAACTTCTTCCCATTCTCATAATTCTGTCTTGTAACAAACAGATAGAGCATTTATAACAACAAAATCTGAGACTTTGTGCTTTGTGGAACACTTGACCTGGCAGTACCACTTCTACTTCTGAGAGGGGATCCTAGCTTTTCCATCCGTCAACGCACCCCATCCCAGCTCTGAACGCTTGTTCTAAACCATTTTCTAATTTAGCCACATAATGTGCATTTATACAGAAAATTATTAGAATCAAATCAAATTTATTCTGTAAAGTATAATAAACAACATAAGGGAGTTTGCTCAGAGGCAAAATCACAGAAAGGCTGCTTTTGTAACACACAGGGACAAAAAAAAAAAATTACAATTGTAGCCACAGGGAGGTAGAGTGAGGATGTTTAAAACAGAGAAGTTGGCAGAAGGATCATGACATGGCTTCCACCACGTTGCTTATTTTGGCGGCTTTCCCTGATACTTTTGCCTACAGAATGATTTAGATTTTGAACTGTGGTTGTTTTCCTGTCTCTTTCTCCTTTGCCATTATTGGTTCTGTGCCTTTCACAACAGCTTGATTAGTTCAGCTTAGCAGCCAGATTTAACAGAAATCGAGCCAAGGAAATTTTTTTGGTTATGACAGGAAAACTTTATCTGACTGATGTGGTTTAGCAATGGATCAGGAATTTGCAATCATATTCCTCAAAAAGCAGGCTAAAATTGTTATTTACAGTATTTATTTATAACTTGAATTTAAAATCATTTTAAAAACATCATAATTCACTTCATCTAATTTTTATATAGCATGTCTTAGTTCAGATTTGCAAAGGTACAGGTGAATCAGAACACATCTGCTGATTTGGGATTTTGAAATCTCATTTTCAATATAAACACGTTTTTAAAAGCGTGATGATAGTGTACATGTTTCAGAAAAAAACACATGTGTACAATACCTTGTAAGGTGAAAATGTTTTCAAAAACTCCCCAAAAAGTGAAATGTGTCTCAAACTAATAAAATACTGTGTTTTACTTAATTGACTTGATGTGAAAACAGGGGCACTTTTTCAGAAAAATAAAAATTACTGATATTGACAGGTGTGTCTATCTTGACTGTAGAAGGGAGAGTTTCTATTGTCCTTAAAAGGAGTATTGCTGTATTGTTCCTTTAACAGGCTTGCTATTAAGAACTAGAGAATTGCCCAGTCACCAATCTCAATTCTTGAAAAGGCAGTGAAATATAAAGAACTGGGAAAGAAATGCACTATCTGGATTCTTTTCAGTCAGAGTTCAAGCTCAGGATAGCAACAGTGTTAGTTGCTCTCATTACTGACCTTTGATAGGGGGAACTATGATCCTATTCGGTAACCTTGAATACACTGACAATGATATCTTTCTGGTATAACCTGTAAAGACTAAGTTTCAGAGTGGTTTCATTCCATTTCTTCCTGACTGCATATTTCCAGTCCATGACTTCAGAACTTGGAGTGATCAAATCTTCAAGCAGTCTAATGTGGGATGCCACAGGGCTAAACCTTCTTACCTATTTTATTTAACGTCTGCCTGAATCCTTTAGGGGGGAGGACTCTGAATGGTACCCAGTTGTACATGTCTACCATAGGCCCCATCGGAGATGCAGCAGAAGTTTTGACCTAGTGTTTTGAATTTTAGTTTTGGTGGAGAAAATCAGATTGATTTTAACTTAAACAAGATGGAGTGGATTTTTATACAGAAACTGACTGAGTGGAGATAGAACAAACTTTACCTCTAATGTAATTTAAACTACCAGAAACTGCTGCTTTGAAATTTAGGAATTTCCTGGATTTACAGCCCTGTTAGAAGCCATAGTGGGAGATGAACCAGGGAGAGCTTTTGCCCAACTTCAGGTAGTATGCCAGTTGCAATCTTTCCTGGTACACGAGGTGTTGGCAATGGGTATTCATGCCCCCATCATCTCACATTTGGATTACTGCCAGGTAGCTGCCAATGGTACAATATGCAGCTGCCCATATGTCAATAGGAAAATTTGGGGGTCTGGAAGCTCACAACCTAGTCTACTAAGTTAACATCACATTGGAAGTATGGCTATGATTGTTATGTCCCATGCATGTCCCTAGCAATGTTTAGTAAACCAAAACCTGATTCAAAAATGCTTGTATTCTGTACATCTTCTCCAAATGGCAACCAATGCACCAGAGCAAGGATGGAGAAGCATTAAACAAAATGACATTGTCAAACATTACCAGAGTATTAGTACAGCAAGGAATTATTATCCAGTCTGGCTATTATTATAGAATGGTGTGAAGATTTTTTCATTTGTTTTTATTCTTTGCTGTTGAAGATATGGAAAAGAATGAACTGCCTCTTGGTTATGAACACAGAAAATGAAATTAGGCATGTCTAACTTAATCTCATTTTCTTGGCTGTAAAATGGAGATAACAACAATTCATCTCATCATTAATTTGCATATTAAGAGGGCTATATCTTCATAGGTACCATAAATCATAAAACTGCAACATGACCATAGCTCAATGGTACAGAACATGCTTTGTATGCAAAAGGTGTGCTTTCAGTCTTTGGCTCCCATACGTAGGATTTCATACTATCTTAAATCCTGGTGAACTGCTACAAGAACTGAGCTAATGGATAAGTAATCTCATTTGGTATAAGGTTTCTTGTGAAGTTCCTTTACTGGGAGGATCCATTAACAGAAGACGGGACTGGTAGCTGAAGAAAAGGACTCATATAAGTAATATTCCGTTTGAGTAATATCCTTCTCAGATGACTTAGCAAAGTTCCAAGATTAGTAAATTTTAGGTTGCAAGTTAATGCTGTCAGTGATGAGCCATGATGTGGGTACCACTGATTTTGTATTAGTTTTATCTTTACTTGCTTCTATGATTTAGTAGCCAATTTAATGGTTATGGATTTTAAAAGCCACAGAAAAACATACCTAAAAAATGAGCTAAGGGAGCATCAGCCCAAGATATTTTGCAGGCTTCATTGCACACAAAGGAGCTGTACTACTCTGAGGATTAGGTTTATCTGCTTTTGGCATTTAGAGGTGGAGGTGAAGATAGAGTCTGCTGGGCCACAGCTGCATTTAATTTAAAAATGGTATCAAAACACATTAACACAAGAAAGCTTTGTAAGGCATCTTTTGTTCTGGTCCTATTTCACTGGCACAGTCTAAACTATTACTGTAATTGGCTCAGATAAAAAAGCTAGTTTTATGTGGAAAAGCAAAAACTTTTTCCTCTCCACACTCATTCCACATCATTACTAGCCTTTGGAACAAAGATGATTAGAACATGAGCTTCAAGGATCACTATCTGTTTTCAGAATATCGGGGTGCCCTTTTCTCATTGTCCCCATTCAACAAAGCAAATGTATCTGCCTGGAAGTACAAATACGTGTGCTTCAGCAAAAGAAATATGACTTTTTTCCCCCATTAATCTTATTACCTGAATATCGGCCTGTTGGAATCTAGACATACCTAAGTAAGGATGGTGAATAATTTGGTCCTTAATTTCAAGTGAGCTAACAAAATTGATACTTTGCTAATTAATAACGTAGATAGTTTAGCCATTCATTTTTGCAATATTGCTTTTTGCTTTAAATCCATACAAAAATGCATAGGATAAATTGTTCACAAAAATTAGCACAATGTAGAAAATTGTCTTCAAACATAAGTATATATGCAATTTTTTTATATATTTCTGATATAGAAATTAGGCTGGCTATATTTATAATTCAACATAGATACAATGGCATGTATTAAAATTAAGTTGATTTATTATCCCTCTTTTTAAGCCTATTTCATGAAGGAGAGACAGATCCTTTGGCTATGTAATTTTTTGTCATTAAAACAATTTAGTGAATTTGTTATTCAATAAGAGAATATAATCCTTTATATTCAAATTCAAATTTTATTGGTCACATACACAGTCATACATGGTACTATTTCACTATATGCAGTGAAATGCTTATGCAACCGCCAGTAAGTTAAGGCAAAATTATATGTGCAAATAGTATGTATAAAACAAAATCATGACATAGAAAGGGGCACTGGGACCAACCTACATTCAGGCAGGAATCTAAATTAAATTATCCCTGATAAATGACTGTTCAGCCTATATTTGCTCGTACCCAGTGAAGGAAGCTTACTACTGATTTTATAAATGCTTCTGCTAACTCCTTTACCATTAGCAGAGATTTCCTAACATTCAAATACTGTCTTCTTTCTTATAGCCTAAGACAATTGTTCCACATCAAGTACTGCAGGCTGAAAAAAAAAGAGTCTCGGCCTTCTGTGCGATGCCCCTTATGGCAACACTTTTCAAGTACCTTATCTTCTCTCAGTCATCTGTTTCCCAAGTAAAATACCCTGTTCCCTCAGTCTTTCCTTGTAAAACATAGCTTCCAGAGCCCTGAAGATTCTTCCTGTCCTTTCCTGTACCTAAGACAGGTTTTTTTCCTGGTCCCAAAATCAGGCATGGTATTCAGTGTGGGGTCAATTGAAAAGCCAGGATGAAGAGATGGTGCCTTTATAACAGGCACCTAAAAGACAAGAAATTTGGCTCTTAGAGTGGGAACATCTCAAAATTTGGGCATTACCACCAAGCACATTCTCAGCAAACATCAAGCGATGAGCTGCAGAAAGTGATACAAGCCACATGGCTCCTTCCAATGATTGACTTTGCCTATCATTCGTTCTGTAACCATAGAGGCAAATGTGCCCATTCAGCCATTTCTACCAGATGTGAAGCACTGACATTAGATAATGTTTGCATAGCCACGGTGAATCAAAGGTTAAAGACCAGAAAATGTGGGGAGAGTGAAAAACAAAACCGTAGCTGGGATTGGGAACAGCAGATTCAAGGAAACAAGAGAAACAACAGGGCTGCTGTGGTCTGCAAGCTGCGTGCTGGGGGATAATGAGTCCAAAATCCACTTTAGTGAGCCAAAATCCACTTCCCTCTTGTCCATCTACCGTAAGAATTAGAGGCCTGCATCTCAGCAATTGTCAGCAGAAGCAGGCCCAGCCTGAAGCTGGGGTATCCCAGCTGACAGTAGCTCATTACCAACAAAAACAGCAGGCTGTTACAGCTCCAGCAGGAATCACATGGTTCAGCCATTGAATTTCCAGTCACATCGCAAATGCTTTTTCTCCTTCGCAGACTTCAGCATGCAGCACCATAGGCTGAGTCTTTTGGACTGAAGATAATGATAATAAAAAACTCTTAAAACCTGGAATCTGAGCCTACGCTTCTCTGAACAGAGGCGGCAACAGATTGCAGGCAACCAGCAGCAAATGTGTGTACTACACGGGAGTTAATGAGAAGGTGTCCTTTCTGAACACCGTTGCCAAGAGAGAGCTTTGTCCAGTTCCTATTGTAATCTGTCCATTGATTTTAATGGCATCAGGAGCCAATATTTGGACCTAAATAGCTTGTTTATTCTCTAGTCTTTCATCTTGGAACAGCCTTGAAAGGTTTTCCAGATCACCTCCTTGCATCTTATTATAAAGGCAGATATTTCTTGGGGCCACTGGCTATGGCAATTTTAATGTTTATTTGTGAAATAGTTAAAAAAAACTATAACTGTTCCTTACACATGGGTGGAATTTAACTAGAATGATACAATTAATTCCTGCCTCTACAAAATGTGTGATTCTTTTTGACTATATGATCAGCTGGAATCACTACGGGGTGTATAAACTTATTGTTATTAAAAGAGCATAGCTTTGTTCAACTGAGAAAAAAAGCTAGCAAACAGAAAATTATGGCATTCTACAAATCAGTTGCAGAGATAGCATAATTTAAGAATTCCTATTTGTAAGGTATGTAGAACCAAGTTTAAATACCATGGAACCTTACTAGATGGTTTGGGGCCAGCCTGTCTCACAGAGTGGTTATTGTAGGGGCAAATGTAAACTGTCTTTGGATCCAAAAGAAGGTGGGATATAAATCATTTGTATAGTATGTGTACTATATTCAGATATATTATAGCCATGACATACCCCAAGTAACAACAACGAGATCCCCACAAATACAAAACTAGTGTTAGGCTAGCCCTCCTCTTGAAATGCTGCTTTTCTGTGTAAATGGAAGACAAGGAACCTTCCCCCATTACTGACAAAAAAACAGTCAAGAAGAAAGATGGTCTCATTACCTGATTTTACATGTAGCCAGGGGACAACTGAATTTCTATAGCTAGAAGATGGGAACTGGCTTGCTAAAACCATTTTATTCTAGTGCCCATCTCTCTCCATGATTGTGTAAGCTATTTTTGTGTTATGAAATTAAGAAAGTATATATCCAGGAGGATGAAAGTCACACAGAAAGCAAAGCCAAAGGGCAAATGTTGAAAGAGAGATAAAATGCTCTAGTGTTCTCAGGTTGAAACGAAAAAGTCTCAATCTGAATATGATAACTGAGTTCCAGTCCAATCAGGGATTCTATCCTACTATAATTATAGTTTGATGTTTCAATCTTATGGTTGACATGCTGACTTGCTTTAAAGACTGGTTATGAAGAATTACTTTAGTTGATCATTCTCCATTTCTATTTGAGGGCTGAACTGGCCGTAACTTTGCTTCTTGCTTTCAGTAGAAATGTTTGTATCTGGAAGTAGCCCATCTTGTGATCTTACCTTGGAGGGATCCATGTTTTTTTTAAGACGAGTAGTTTGTCCTGTATTCCCAGAAAGTACGGTATTCAAACACAGTCTTCTGAACTAATGTAGTCCAGAATTACTGTGCATCAGTCTGACTGCATATTTTGCCTCATTAGGAGAGGCGGGGGTGACTGTATACTTCCTATTTCTAAACATTCACATGTTGAAGAAATATCAGTTAAAAGTTGCAACAGCTCATGTGCAGCAGAATATTTCAACTTCAGTTTTTGTATATGTTTATTTTAAAAGGATTCTGAACCTTTTGATATTGATTGATTGGTTTGGTTTCATTTGATTTGATTTATGTGCTACCCATCTTGTAGGGCAGCTCAGGGCAGCTCACAAATATTAAAACCAGAAACATTAAAAAATAAAACGGGAAATCACAATAAGCATAGTTATACTAAAATTTATCGGTAAAAGATGTGGATGGGAATAAAGCAGCACAAAGACCATGAGGAGAGGTGGGAACTTCTCTCAATCTGCTAACCATCTCCAAAGTGATACCCTGCTATTAGGGCCCCAAGCCGGCTGGCAGATCCAAGTCTTCAGACCCTTACAGGTCAGAAAGGTCTATGCAGATCTCCCGGTGGTGGAGGAGGGGTGTATGATGTTCCAAAGGACAGGAGCCATGGCAGAGAAGGCTCTTCCACTGGATCCCACCCATATATTTGATATGGGTTTTTTTTTCTCAGTATGGATCTCCCATAATCACGCTCAGGATTCAGAAATCTGTAATCTGAGTTATAGGAGGCTCCAGACAAACAGTCTCCACTTTACCAGTTCAATATGTGCTTTTCATGAAAAATATGATCTGAAATGGCTTCAGGACAAAATTGGTTGATCACATTTAAAAAGACTTATAATCAATGATAGGAAGACAAGAGCTAGAGGTTTGTTTTTTTATGTTTTACGATCTTCTCTTCAGGGATAGAATGTAAAAGGACAGACCAGTCACATTAAAACTATGAACTGTGGCTCTAAATGCTTTAAAGTTCTGAAATCAGATAAATAAGAATACTTATTCACCTTCATAGCATGCTAGAAAGGCTATAAGGAGGAGGGGAAGGAAGCCGGTTGATATTCCTACTCCCTCGTATAAATATTAAGAGTGCTCAGTTCTTCTGTAATACTTCAAAATGAACACTCTTCTTCTCTTCAGTTTATTTTCTTCCCCTCCATGGTGCAATACATCCCAGTGGTGAGACATTAAAACAGTCTCATAAATGCCTCCTCTGATTCTTCCTGTTCAGATGGGGCTCCCTGATTTCTCTCCCTGAAGCCAGTCTGTGGTGCGGTGCAATAAAAAGTAAATGACTTTGCATGCTATCTCTTGGCTTCATTGGCTTCTAATTAAGAAATAATGAGGCAGACTCTATTCTAGACTGCGGAACTAATAAATGACGACCAACATGTCTCCTGTCCCAGTTTTATGTTAGCAATGGAAATAATCCTGCCTGACTCAGGGCTCTCATTTTTATAGGACAGATTTTTGTAACTTGAAAGATTATCAGCATCCCAGTGAAGGTTGAAGAAGAAGCAAAAACAAGAAGGGATCTCAATGGTTTTTCTATACAGCCATGTGCCTTTCTCCTTCCTCCAACACATGATGCATATAACACTCTTTACTATTTTATTGTCCTTGTGATCCTGAAAATGATTTGAATAGAGAGTTAAAGGGTTTCTGTTAATTATACATCATAATAACCTGAGGTAAAATGTGGTCAAGGAAATGGCTATGGCTTTTGTTTGTACAATTTACCTCATATTTGTTTTTTCAGTATTCAAAAAGCTCCTTTTCATACCTATTAGCATGAAAAAAGTGGTAAGTTTAATGTGTGATATCCTTGCATAATTCATAGAATTTTAGAGGCATTCTGGATTCCATTGTTTTACATTAGCAGCCATCTTACCCTTTTCTGATTATTTCTTCCTCTTTTGGGGGACTGGAGTCAGCTTCTCTTAAAATCTACTATGAAGGGAAAAACAAAATAACTACACAGTGTGTTTTGAAAGACTATGCTAGAAACCCTCTGTCTGGAAGCTGCATTTTCCCAACATGTCTGTTGAGACATGTAAAAAGTCTCCTGATTAATGAAACTCCACAGAGTTAGCTCATTAATATATCAAGCAACATGCATAGAAGACTTCCCTGGATTGGTTAAAGATGTTATTTAGATCACATTGCAATGTGGATTGCAACATGATATCAATGTCAGCTGAGATTTCTTCTATTGTTTTAGTACTGAACTTTTGTAGCTTATCCCACCCTCTACTTTACTCATGTCTCCATCCCCCAACTCTATCTATGCATATTCCCTGGTATTTTCCAGGCCACTGAAGCTATTTACTTGTATAATTGTTTTTTTTATTTCAGTAATTTCTATTATTGGAACCATATTTTTATAGGCTTTTCCTTTTAAAAAATCCTATAAGATAAAAGGCAGTTTGGGAAAAGACCAATTGCAGTGGGGAAAAAAATGTAGATGGAAAATGTTCCATTTCTCCACTGTCTCCCCAAGTTAACCCTTCAGTTGAGCAACCATATGAGTCCAAGGAGTGAGGTTCTGTTTGCATGGAATAAGTAATTAGGTTTGAGACATCTTAGAAGTGGACAAATTCATAAACAAAAGAACCATCCATTGCAGTTAGTCAAATAACTTAATGGAACTACAAAGTACAAAGATATTAGATCTTGAAAAATTGCATGCAAAGGTTGGCAAACTTCCTAGAAACAAATGATCTGATACTATTGTTAAGAGAATGCTAGATAATATAGAGATTTAGCCTTGTTTGTTTGTTTGTTTGTTTGTAAAATTTATTGGTCACCCATTTTAGCATAGGGTAGCTGTGCTGCTTACAGTTACATATAAACTAAAACCTAAGAAATTAAAAACAAACATTAAAACCAAAGACAGATAGGGAGGGCAGCGGCAGAGGGCAGGGGAGATGGGATCTGCTATTACTCAATCAACCACCTCCATTGTGCTGTTCCAACAGGAGCAACAGCAGAGAAGGCCTTCCTCCTGGATCCTGCCAGCCAGAATAATCAGGTTGACAGGACCTGCAGCAAGCCTCCTCTGCTGACATGAGTGGTATGGGACAATCCCAGTGGGGTGAGATGATCTCTCATGACATCTCCCATGCCATGAAGGGCTTTAAAGTATTCACCAACACCTTGAATTATACCCATGAGCAGACTGGTAACAATGCATCTCAGGAGCAGTGGTGTTACAGGGACCATTCTTGGGGGGCCAAAAAATACCCTCCCTGCTGCACTTTACACCAGCTGTAGCTTCTGAATGCTCTTCAAGGATGATTAGCAGTATCCCAGGGTTTTTCCTCTTAAACTGGTAACCTAGACTCTTCCTAGAGAGAGCTAAATAGAAAGGAATGTGGATTGATTTGGGTAGAATTTTCACTTCTGATGACTCTCTTGGATTGACCAGGATAATCCCAATTTGTGTGGAAGAATTCTGTCTAAAAATCCCATCCTGGAAAATCCTGATTTTTTTCCCAAGAGAGATACAGCAATACAGAGAAGTTTGGTATGCACCTGTAAGTAAAATCCAGAGAGTGCTCTCCAGCTAGCTGAGAATACTGCATTCCATATTACAGCAGTAGAAAAAGCAGCCTAAGTGAGCAGGAAAAAGAGAAGAAAGAATGTGTCTAACAACAAAATCCAATCTGAAAATGTGTGAGGTGTAATGGGAGTGCTGTCTATGTATTTTGCTAGGCATGGCTGGATTTGTGCAGGAGCCAAAAGGGAGCCTATGCTATTGGTATTGAGCAACCACTGTTCAAAATCTGTACATCCTCTCTTGCTTGCTTTCAGGCAGGGATACCTGGTGGAATTTAAGACAGAATAAAGTGCAAGTACTTTTAAAGGCTTACAGTGGCCATGAGTTAAAAACTAGAGCCACTGTCCCTCTTTCTTAAGAAAGCAGGATTTTTTGCTTCCTCGGTTATGGCTATACGAAAGAGATGAATGCTTTTAAATAGTGGACTGGTTATTATTCTAATTTACTGTACTTCTTGTTTGATATTCTTTTGGAGAATCTGTTCAGAAATGGGTTCTTTAGCTGGTCACCCATTTCTAACCATTCAGTCCACTTTTCTCCTTCATTTCCTCTTCCTCTCTCCCTAACAGAAACACTTAGATGAATGCTCAGTCGTCATCTGACTACAGAACAAATTGGGGTGAATAATCAATTATATTGTCTTAACCCATCATGCTTCTCCAGAAATTCCTAGATTTTGAATTGTGCAGATCAACATGACTGAACAAGGAAAAAAAGAAATCAATTAATTATGGAACATGCTGTTAACTCACTCTCTTTAACTCTTGCGCATTTGAATGGGATTGAAAGGGATAAAACAATAAATAAATCTATTAATTATACTGACAGTGTAATCCTCCATATGATAAAATACAAACGTTTGTTTGTTTGTTTGTTTGTTTGTTTGTTAAAGAGACATAGCTAATCACCCATCTTATCATGGCAACTCTTGGCAGTTTACAGAAGATTAAAACCAGTAACTATTTAGACTATTTTGTCTAAATTATATACCAGCCCAAAAAGCCCACTACTCTATAATATATCACATGCCTGAAGTAGAAAGAGAAATCATATCACCTATTATCGCTAAGACCACAATTAACAGTCCACAATTGAAAAATGGCTCATTCAACTACATAAGACTTTATGTTACCTTATAAAACTCATGTGGGGCTTCATAGGTGATAAACAGCACTCTGAATTATATCCAGAAGCCTAGTGGAAGCCACTGCAGCTTGTGAAACAGTTGTAGTATATGGTCATATTGTGAAATATTCAAAACTACTTGCACCACTGCATTCTGGCCCTCCTGCAGCATCTGAATCTTCTTCAAGAGCAGCCATGTGGAGCATTTTACAGTAATCCAGTTTGGGAGGTGATTAAGTCTAAGGGTAATACTGCTGAAATGGCATTGATCATGTTTTCCAGTGACCTTTAGTGTATTCATATGAGGATAGTGCATCCATCCTGATCCTCTTTGACCTTTCAGCAATATTCAGTACCATCAATCTTGGTATTCTTCTGGACGGGTTCATGGAATTAGCAATGGGAAGCACAGTGTTTTGGTGATTCTCTTCCTTTCTCCGGGACCCATTCCAGTCAGTGTTGGTCAGTGGCGGAGCTAGATTTTTAAACTGGGGGTGGCCAGAAGGTGGCAAGGATTTATTGAGGGGGTCCACAGTTATGTTATTAACAATCTTTCTTCTGCACAAAGTGGCTTACAGATTCTCAAAATAAAAATACCCGTCTTTAGAGGGGTGGCAACAGGGGTGGCAAGGACATTTTTAGAGGTGGCACTGGCCACCCTGGCTACACCCCTGGTGTTGGTAGGTGGAAAGAGATTGAGTCCACTATGCCTTAGAGAGAGAGAAATACAACTCAGCCTGGCAATCCTGACTGGCAGTAGATTCTGAGATACCACCCTCTCAAAGTTTTGATGATTTTTCATCTTTATGTCTGAATTATACTCCTCCAGAGAGAATTGGTGCATAGTTTAGGCATTTCCCTGGACCTGCAATTCCTGTTCAATGTAGTTGCAGAGTAATATTACATACTAAAACCATGAAGCTACAAATATAATTTAGAAAATGATGGCCAAATGTTGTGATATTGAAGGAATAGAAACTCCTTCATTCATAAACACATATTTTATTAAAAAGTATTTTTAATATAAATTCCATCCGTATATTTCCTTTTCATGGTAATATTTAATCTGCCTTTTAAAGGCATGTCAAACTAGTTAATATATCTTAAAACCATTTCAATAGTACAAAAATTAAGGCAACAAACTATAAAAAGAATTATCTAGTGAAAAAATATTGCAATTCTAAGTCAATACACAGGGAGAATAGCAGTTGGAATAAAATATTAATAAGCATCAATATCAATATTAAACTAAATTTATGAAATGCAGCTATCCAAGAAACACACGGCACACAATATACAAACTAGTCTAGGCTTTCATAAAACAATTACAGTATATCATAAATAAAAAATGCAGAATCACAAATGCCATTACATTTTCCAAAAATGGCCTTCACCAATCTAATGTTTTCCAAGGATGATTACATTTTCCAGATAACATAATCATTATTGTCCAAAACCTTTGGAGGGCATCAGGTTAGGGTGTTGCTTGTTGATTCAAAGCCAAAGGAATTGTGGAGAATTCCGATTGTTCCTCTGACAAGTCATAGAATCATCTCCTTTGAAATCATGCCTTTGGCAGTGATTTACCAAGGGCTTCAACCTTTGCCAATATCTGAAACCTATTGCCCATCTTATATCTGCATACTCATTTGTTCATTCGTTGGTTCATTTGATTTCTAATTTCTGGGCATCTTATAAGAAAGTTAAAGCATAAAAATAGAAAAACTAAAGAATTGATAATGAATAGCCATGCCAGGCTCTTTATAGTTTTATTAAATTACTGCTGGGTTAGTGCTAAGACGTTGACAGTAAAACAGGCATATATCTAACATTAGTGTACTTTGGGCACATCCAACTGTCTTCACATCAATGAACAAATACAACTATTTGTATTAAACAGTTCTGTGAAATTTGAAACCATGTGCAGACTTCCAGATTTATTGGAACCTTACATAAATACCCCAATTTGTAAACAAGAGCTCCTTTCAGATGTTCCATTCTCTAGCCTGGGTTTATTGTTTTTTTCAGACCTTTGGTAGTCTTGAAAAGTGGTTCTACCAATGTCCATGGAAATTTTCAGTCATCCAGGTCATGATTGTCACAAAGGTGCTTTTTTCAAGAGGCAACTGGACTTTCTGGCTTTTCTTTGAAGACGTTTCACTTCTGATCTAAGAAGCTTCTTCAGCTCTGACTGGATGGTGGGGAATAGAAGGATTTACATCTGTTCATTTGCATTCTTTTAGGGTATGGTTAAGGTCACCTAGAAGTTTATCTGTGTCATGAGAGTCGCCTAAGTAGTGCAAATTGGTGTGGAGCCTTCTTGGAATTGTTGAAAGATTGTGTTGTAGATTGGAGATAGATGATGTCATATCCCTCCCCCTGTTAAGAGATGGCTGTTCAATTTTGACATAGATGGCCTCTTTAACTCTTCTTTCAAACCAGTGGTCCTCTCTGTCCAAAATATAGAGTTTGTTGCCTTCAACATAGGAGAACAAACACACCAGAATTAGATTCAGCAGTCCATCTGCATTTAAAAGACATAGGCCAGTCTTTTGAAGACAACAAAGTCCATATTTTGGAAAATTGAACAGCGTCTATCTCCAATCTAAAACACAGTCCTTTCAACAGTTCCAAGAAGGCTCCACACCTATTTGTACCACTCAGGTGACCTTGATGACACAGATAAACTTCCAGGTGACCTTAACGACCCACTAAAAGAATACAAATGAACAGATGTCTGCAAGGAGTATAAATTTTTCCATTGCCCACCATCCAGTCAGAGCTGAAGACATTTCTTGGATGAGAAGCAAAACATCTTCAAAGGAAAGCCAGAAAGTCCAGTTGCCTCTTGAACCAAAGCATGTTTGGTTCTGCCAATATTTTGAGATATATGTTTGCCATATTTCTACATATGGCAATACTGTAAATACAATACTCAAGCTGACAGAAAAGTGAATAGATTAAAGAAAATGAAACTCTATCTGTCACTTTTTAAAATAGGCAAACTTTTTTGGGAGAGAGGAAGATGAATTCTCTTACAAATTTGTTCTAAGCCTATAAGAACTACTCTGGGCCTCTTTTTTCAAGATTCAATAAAATATATCACCAGAAATTCTTTTTTATAAGGAGATCTGATGCATGTCCCTAAAATTACAGTAAAAATTTAACATGGAAAAAAGTTGTTTTTTGTCAGCTGTATAATTATGCAAATTATTCATGTCCATGAGTAGACCTGGTTCTAGCACATTGCACAGAGCATCCCTGGGCAAATGTTGGGACTCTAGCAGATCCATCTATTCTCTCACAATGCTGTGCCCACTTTACTTCATTGCACAGTGAAGTAATTAAAACAGCAAAGCTACCAACTTAGCTGCATGAGCTTTGTATTTCTGATTGCTGCTTTCAAGCCTTCTGCCACCATTGTTAACCAATTACTGTGCATTACCTGCAGAGGTATTGAAATACTTTTCTCAGAGACCTCTCAAATTAGAGCTGCCCTGTTGCAAGATGTAGAACATTGTGGCCTGGACTTTCTTGGAGAACTCAGAGAAAGCATTTGCTGTATTTGTTCACTAGAAGAACAGGTCTTCTGTCAGAATGATCTCTGCCTTCCCTTTTACCTCTCATATTTTCTTTGATGTGTTCTAGGAGGATGGAGGTAGAAAATCAAAATAAGCCTTGTAGCACCTTTTTGGCTTATGTTATTAAGGCAGAACCTTTCATGAGGTATAGCTCTCTTCATCAGATACATTATGATAGATATAATGCAATAGATGCAATCTCTAGAACAGGGGTGTCAAACTCAAGGCTGAGTGGCTGCATCTGGCCCATGGGGTGCTTAGTTCTGGCCCGCAGGATCACCCTGGAAACAGCAAAGAACCAGCCTGTGGTGCTTCTGCCAGAAAAAATTGAGCTCTATAAAAATGGAGCTCTACAGGGCCACTGTTTTCATTGGCAAATGGTTGCAGGAGGCCATCACAGCTGAAAACGGAGCTCAGGAACCCGTTTTTGCTGGCAGAGCTCTTGGACCACTAGAAGCACATCGTCACAAATGATGTTGAACCAGCCATGCCCACCCTGGCCCTCTGAGGTCAAACACAACCTTGATGTGGCCCTCAATGAAATTGAGTTTGACACCCCTGCTCTAGAGGAACAAAGCATTTCTAGAGCAACTTGGAAATTGTAGGAGATGCAGGTGGAGAAGTGAAAAAGGGACGCCCGTGGCATTTCATTGGTGGAACTATCAGCAGCATTTTGGATTCTGTTTATTCTGAAGGCCTTGATACCAGAGCATAACTAGGAGCTCTGGCGGTGCAGTGGTTAGAATGCAGTATTGCAAGATAACTCTGCCCACAGCCAGGAGTTTGATCCTGACTGGCTCAAGGTTGACTCAGCCTTCCATCCTTCCCATGTCAGTAAAATGAGGACCAAGTTTGTTGGGGGCAATATGCTGACATTGTAAACCACTGTAAAGCACTATGGAGCTACAGTATATATAAGTCTCAGTGCTACTATTATAACTAGCCTTCAAGCATGTGAAGGTGGCGTATGGGAGTTGGGCAAGCTATACTTGCTGGGCTGGATCCCTATCTTACTATTTTTCTGCTTCTCAATTATCACACACACACACACACCGCCGCCTTGTGCCTGCTTTTCTTCTTTTTCTTCCTCAGTCTCATATTGGCCACCATCTCATTGAAATGATGCACCAGAAGAGTGTTTGCATACGTGAACCAATCTAAAGGTCCTTCAGCATTGTGGATTATCTGACATGACAAGCAGCAGAGGTACAATAAGGTTGTCTCTTGCGCAAAAGTGATGTTCCTGCAAGGTCAATATAATTACGAGGAGATCTTTGAAACCATGGGCTATAATCAGCCAGCTGGATATGCCAACCTCTATGCTTGCTTGAAATCATGTACAGGATCATCTTACATGTAAAAGCAGATTCACAAAATCTCACAATAACCTGATATGGCAACTAGATATAAGCTGCAAAAAATCTATAATACTACTATTTAATAATAGAAGAGTATAGAAAAAATAATAATTTAGCTACCATCTACTAATTGTCTGGATTTTTGCAGCCTAGATCTGCTAAACTTAGTGGTTCATTATATTTACACTGAATGGACATTCAAAAAAGTAATAGGAAGTAATATTGAAAGGTAAGATTTGAAGGAACAAGTACATCAGAACATTGTATAGTACATATATATATAGTACATACAAGGCTTTTAGATAGAATGTCTTTCTCTCAAAAGTCAAACATATATTCTTTTTTTCACACTGACAAAATAGAAGTTGCCTGGTTTTCAGATGAGAAAAGCCTGGCTGGTTTCTGTGTTTTTCCTACTGGAGCTGCTGATCTATACTTAACCATTAAATTTAAGGCAGAAAATGGAGAAAACGCAAAGCGCTGAGCCTTTTCTTAAGATTCCTTTACGGAAGAAAATGTACATCCAAGAGCGTATAATAATATCATATACATAGGCTGTGGGATTAAAAAAAAATTAGAAAAGGAAGAACTAAATAAATAATGGACAGTCTTTAACTTTTTTATTTTTGTGATATAAGTGGTTTGCTCCTCTTCAGCCAAGCCATGCCATTCACTCTGGTGCAACTTCTAAGATGTTTCATTGATCCTCCCAACTAATCTGGAAAAGTAATAGAGAAGACAGATTAAGATTTGTGCCCAACATAAGTGAAATAAGCAGTAGACTTCTCAGGAAGAGAAGTTGGACAGAGTTAAATTCAGGTAGTGGTAAAATAGCCAAGTATTTATAGTACAGAGACTGTTCTCTGACTGAAGAGGAGTGGTCCAAGTCCAACATAATGATAAATTGCCTCAAGAAACCGAGAAAGTAGAAGCATTCAGTTTGCCCATATCACCAGAACAGCCAAGTGAACAGACATAGATTTGCAATTTATTACAGCCTTCTCCACTATGATGAAATGAACTGCGCTTCTAGTTAAATTATAGGATGAACAAAGCTTTTGGTAGAGTTTTTTCACAATAAATGGGAGTGCAAATGAAGTGCCTCTCTTTGAATGAAAATGAATGAATTTAATAAATCAAGGAATATTGCAAGAATAGGCCCAGCCTTTCCATCAGTATATCTGCTTTCTTCCAGATGAAGCCTGTTTTATATATAAGACATCTGCCTACGATGCAGGCGACCCAGGTTCAAATCCCATAAGGGTATGGCCGGCTGATGAGAGCAAAAT
>JAEANM010002211.1:0-25162 GCA_017656035.1 Myanophis thanlyinensis
GTCCCTCAGACGTCTGAGGTGAAAGAGTCGTTGTCGGGCTTTTTTTACCATGGTGTTGATGTGGAAGGTCCATGATAAGTTTTCTGAGATGTGCACACCAAGATATTTGAAGCAGTCCACTCTCTCTACCGGGCTTCCATTGATGGGTTTGGTATTTCCTTTCCTGTTTTGTACTGAAGTCCACTACCAATTCTTCTATTTTCACCTATTCATAGTAAATGTAAAGAATTAAAAACAGCGATAAGGGCGAATTAATATATTTTTTGTTCTCATACTGTTTTGCTAATTAATCATTTTAAATGTATTTACTCAGTGTTAAATTCATGTTCCTTGTTCTGACTATGTTGGATGTAATAGCTTTTTATTCTTCTATTTCATTTTAGAGCTGCAAAAAGACGGATTAAATCTGAGAAACTGCAAATGAACAAGAATGTCCCCAATCACCAATATGTGACAGGTACATTGATAGAATCAAGAATAATTATCATTTAGCTTATTTAAGCAGGTTAATTGGAGCTGTTACTTTTCAGGGTTTACGATTGATGGCTATAGAGCAGAAATGTGCTTCCCCAACTTTGTATCATCCAGATACAGTATATAAACCTTTAGTTTCCATGTTTACCAGTAGCATATGCTGAGTAAACTAAAAAATCTAGAATACTAAGCCACTGAGTAACTGGGGGCATTTCTTTTCTGTTAATTCATGAGACTAGAAAGGATGATGCAGATAATGGCTAGTATTCAGAAGCTGGGTTCTAGTGGGACAGTGTAGACAGAACGAGGGTGGGATCTGTTCTTTTCTTCCTCTAGACCTAACATCAACTTACTACAGTCTGTTCCTGTCGGTCGCTTGGACCCCGGGAACTCAGAGGCTCATTCTACGTCATTTTTTAATCTCTTTAGAAAGCTCTCCACTCCCCCCCCCCCCCCCGGCCAAGAATAACCAAGTATTCTGTACTAGGCTGGTACAAAAAGATTAACAAACCACTGTGCTATTAACTTTAAACAAATTTTATAATGTTCTACATTTAGCAATTCTATTCAACTAATCAGCAGAACTTTAGCAAGATTGATCACTTGACATATGTAATTTAGTCCAAATGAAAATTCAGCGGCACATACATTATGCATGGCATAACAATTGCTGGTTAAAGATGGATCAGGATTCCTCAGTTAAGTACAAAAGCAGGAATGGTTGAAAAGCAGTCTAATTGGATTCAGCTACTGCCCTGCTGGCATTGATTTTGATCTGTTTGGAAACATGATGATATCACATAGCAATGGCAGTCCCGATATTCTCTATTGCTATCATTAACTGAATCCCACTAGTAATTAAGTGAGGACCCACTTCAGTCTTAGTCCTGGCTTGGTCCCTCCCAGCCCCAAGCCTCAGTAAAGTAAGGGACAAAATATCTACTCTTTAACTCCTTTCATCTGCCTATCTCCTTCCCGCCCCCATCACACACACACACACACACACACCTCCTTCATCTCTTCCCTGCCTTCTTACAGCTCAGCTACGCTGCCTTCATTGGCCCTGCCAACCTCATCTGACCTTCACCATCTTTCTCCTTTCATTATTCTCCATCCATAGGAGGTGAAGAACTGTGCTCTAAAGTGTGCAGACAATTCATTGTAGTTGTTTCAAAGTGTTCTATTGTCCTTGGCAGCTAAAAAGAAAACACTCAAGAATGCAAACAAGGGGAAAAGTTCCCCAGAGGACAACCCAACTAACTGCAGCACTGATGCTGCCATGCAGCTCACTTCTCCTGCCTTAAGGAAGAAAAGATCCAGGACTGAAGAGAGTAAAGAAGACAAAGAAGAAAGCATAGCTTTCAGTGATGAAGATGATCTAAGTGAGGATGAGATTATGGATGACTATGGAGTTGCTTCCTCTAGTGATGAAGAAGTAAGAATATTTGGCAATAATGCATTTTGGTGGCTGTTGCTTGGACAGATGGAAATATACATTTCCCCAGTTTTGTAGCCCTGGGGGAAAGCTCTTCTACTGAAATAGGATGGTCTTCTGCAGCACCTTGAAGCAATTTATTTTTAAGTTTAATGAAGTTATCTTTATAAGGATCTACTCTTTTTTTGGGGGGGGTGACTGGTTCTACTCTGTGACACCATTACAGTTTATAAAACGGTAGTTGCATTCACGAATGAGTACATATTTTATATTTTAAAAAAACAGATGGGATTCTCTAAGGCAGTGGTCCCCAACTTTTCGGGCACTAGGGAGCAGATCTGTGGAAAACAATTTTTCCACAGACCTGAGAGGTGTATGTGTGTGGTTTCACATGTTACCTAGATCCTGTGCATGTGCAGATGCTGCTTCACTCACTTGTATAGCCTGTTCCCTAACGGGCTGCAGCTTGGGGGTTGGGGACCCCTGCTATAAGACCACCCAGAATCGGGAAGCTTTCTCGATCTAATTAAATAAAGTTGATGTTAATATACATTCCCCCCCCCCCCCCATTCCTAATGTAGATCTGCATTATTCAGATTGGGTGGGGACAGGATACTCCTGGCCTTTGATTAAGTGGTTCTTTGTGTGCTTTTACATTCAGCTCCTGCCTATAGAACGAGCTGCTCGAAAACAAAAGATGGAAGGGTGAGTAATCCAGAATATTTGATTTGGGGGAATTGCTGAGCCTTTCCTCCTTACAATGGATCCAATTCTTCTCCTACTCTATGAGTCCCCTTGCAAAATGGTTTTCTTCTGGGTTGCAGGCAGGACACCAGTGAGGATGAGAGTGAGGATGAGACTCCACCAACCAAGCAGAGGGTAGAGCAAGAAGAAGAAAAGGACACAGACCTGCAGCTCAACATGGAAGCAGAGGAGTGCTTCGTGCTTCCCAGTGGGCAGGAGATAGAGAAAGAAGATATCCTTATCCTGGTGGTCCCAGAGAATGTTAAGGGGGTTGTCCAGAGTTGCCCTGTGCCGCCTCCTGAGCCTTTCTCTAGAGATCTCTTTGTATGGAACAGCTTTGTTATAGACAAGGTTTCCCAGCCTTGGCAACTTGGACTTCAGCTCACAGAATTCCCCAGCATGGCTGGATGGGGGAATTCTGGGATTTGAAGTCCGTGTGTCAAAGTTGCTATGGTTAGGAAACCATTGATTATAAGGTCTGTATGGTGAATTCATATAGATCCCTTAATACTCTGTTAAACTTTCCATAAACGGGAGAGAGCTTAGGTATCAATACCTCTGAAACATTTCAATTCATTTCCATTTTAGGACTGTTTTTAAATGACATAAATATGTAATAAGTAAATGAATGCAGTGTGATTCCAGTGTGTAAACCACAATCTTTCTTGCATGGAACTAGCATGACACACTTTGACAACCAGTTTGTATTTTGGATGGTAGAATATGAATGTTCAAAATGCAAATTAAGCTTCAACCCCTAATGTTGCCTTACTAGGATTCAAAGTATATTGCTTGTAACTTTTATATTTGTGCAAGGGGACCAAGTAAATACTGGGATTACCAAATCTGGACTGCAAAAGTATATTTATACTAATAGTGTGGTTTGGATTTGTGTAATCCTAACCGGTGGCCCCTTGTTTGGTAAATTCCAGCTGCTCTTTGGTTCCCCTGTTGTGGAGGCCTGAAGAAGTTGCTGATGAACTCAATAATCTGTACTGCAAAAGGCTGAATAAGCTATTAGTAAAATCAGTTGTCTGACTTGGTATAAGACAGTTTCATTTGTGGTTGTTCCTTAATTCCTTTTCACCTGCTCAGCCTCCTGATCTCCAACTCATTCATCAGCGTATAAAAGATAATATGGAGGTGCTTCAGGATTTCAGTTCGAAGCGAGAGAAAGGACGCTCAAGGCAGGAATATTTATCTCTTCTGCATCAGGATCTTGCCGCATATTACTCTTACAGTGATTTCTTAATTGGAAAGATGACAGAACTCTTCCCTCTGTCTGAGGTACTATTTTTCTAGAACGATTTTTAGTCAGAAACACAAAAATTTGGTGGCTGCAGTCAAGAACAGACCTGAAAACTTGGCAGATAATTATTTTGGTGCCAAAATTTTCTCAGTCTTCAATTTTTTTCGTTTGTGAATTTGTATTGATATGCAGATCAATGTGCACACATACATTAGCACAGATCTGCTTGCTGTAAGAACTACAGTTGTAAATATTCCCCTTCTTCCCTGCTATCAAAGCTTCTCCCCACGTAATATTAGCTCTGGCTGATGAGATGCTTTTTTGCCTTTAGATTACCATTGAGAGACTAAGAATTGGTCTTGGTTTCTTGTATAGCATCAGTTGACAAGAACAAAGAAATTTCAGTTTTGCCCTATTCACCTCTTTTGATAGATCAGTATTCTTTAAATCAAGTGTCAGCTCAATTACTTGTACTCCATGGGAGGAAAAAAACAATGTGTAACCACCGCTTCTTGATGAGGAAAAATTCCCATTCTTTCATTCTGCCTGCTTTTAGCTGGTTGAATTCTTGGAAGCCAATGAGGTCTCTCGGCCAGTGACCCTCCGCACCAATACACTGAAGACAAGACGCCGTGATTTAGCCCAGGTGTGTACCTGAGCATCCCCAGCTGTTTTCTCTCTTCTTTTGTCATGCTTGCAAGAGCTAAAGTGCCGCCTTTGTGTTGCAGGCCTTGATAAATCGTGGAGTGAATTTAGACCCATTAGGAAAGTGGTCAAAAACTGGGCTTGTTGTTTATGACTCCTCTGTGCCTATAGGTGGGTATCCCTCTTCTCTTTCTCCCCCAAATCCTGCCTCTGATACGTGTGCTCTGCCATTGCTTTCCCTGTATTTATTCCTTTGGTCTTTTTTTTGTTTCCTCTTAGGTGCCACCCCAGAATACTTAGCTGGGCACTACATGCTGCAAGGTGCTTCCAGTCTTCTCCCTGTTATGGCTCTGGCCCCTCAGGAGAATGAGCGCATTTTGGACATGTGCTGTGCCCCAGGAGGCAAGACCAGTTACATAGGTACTCATTCTTGTTGGGGAATTCAAATGCCCCATTTTGGGGACTGCCCACAATGCAAGGCTGCTCTATACTCTCCATTAAAAGGCAGGCTCCTTCTGAAAGGCCGCTTTTATGACGACAGAAATTGTCATTCCCCCCGTCCTGAGATAATTGTTTGGTATGAACCAGCCCAAATGAGGTTCATCTCTTCAACTCCAGCGCCTTTGTCTCATTTGAGGCCACTTCCTGTCAGTCCCACTGGGACTAGGTGAACCAGGCCAGACAATCAACTTCATAGGAAATCTAAAACTGCTTTGATTGAGATTGGCCATAATAACAGTCTTGCAAGTCTGTGCTATATTTATTTATTTGTTAAACTTATTTACTACATATCTTGCCATGGGGCTGCTCTAGGCAGCTTACAATAAAAAAAAAGGAAAGGAAAGAAGCACAAACAAAATTAAAATAATAGAACAATAAAATAAGCAATGACGAACACACAAAAAAAATATCAATATGATAACCAAAAAGATAAGTGGGTGGAGAGCAGAGGGCAAGTGGGGGTGGGGGTAGAGTGCCATCAATCCAGAAGCCGCCTCCAAGTGGAATCATCCATTTGGTTCCCAGGGCCACTGGCAGAGCCAGGTCTTCAGGCTCTTGTGGAAGGATAGGAGAGGGGTCAGATCGTATGTCCTCTCCCTTCTTATACTCCTGTGAAATAGGGAGATATCTAAATCTCTTCCAAATGTTATCTGTTGTGGACTCATGACATATTTCACCCCTCGTTGCCTTGGTAATGAAGCTTGCATGTCCTAGTCATCCTTGTTCTCTGCATTTCTCATAGGAAGTAGGGTTAATTTGCCTTTCAGTTTGGTTACTAAACCAGTGTTTTTCAATCTCAACAACTTTTAAGCCGTGTGGACTTGAGTTCCCAAAATTCCCCAGCCAGCCTTCAAATGCCATAACAATACCGTTGCCAACCACATTGCCTTGGTTGTTGCTAAGTTGTTTCATAACTAGCAGCCTAGAGGGAACTAAATGTCATATCTGGCTTTAGGGAGGAAATGGAGAAATCTTGTCCTCAACTAACTTTTTTTTTTTTTTTAAGACAGTCTAAGGAGTTTAGAGCTGTGCTGAGTAATCCACAGAGAAGGCTACTTTATAGGAAATGCAGGCCATCTTCTCCATTTGTATGGAGGAGAAGAATTTGCCTGTGTAGGAAACTCCAAAACAGCATATTGTGTGGAAGGAATGGAAGCCTCTTGGGAGTTGCTGCGTCATTGCTGCAAAGGCAGGCCTGAAGTGCACTTTTCTCTTCTGCCCGACAGCTCAGCTGATGAAGAACACAGGGGTGATACTAGCTAATGACAGCAATGCTGAACGGTTGCACAGCGTAGTGGGAAACTTGCACCGCTTAGGAGTCACGAACACTGTTGTGAGCCACTGTGATGGGCGCCAGTTTCCTAAGGTATGCTGCTGCTGAGGACGTTGGCCTCATGTCTCTTCTGGGATGAGGGGCACCTTTTCCTTCTTGAGGTAACTGTCAGGGGCAAAGCTGCCTCAACTCTCATCAGCCAGATGACTCAACCTTCCCCTGTTGAGCAGGACTCATGCCCAGGTTGCTGAGGAGGGCAGGGAGGACCAGACGCAGCTGGTTTGCCTTCTGCTATTAAGCTGATCAAATCAAGAGTAGATAGAATCAAGAGAGAAATGTCCTTATAAGTCCATTTTTCTTCATCTGAAGGTACTGGGTGGATTTGACAGAGTCTTGCTTGATGCTCCCTGCAGCGGTACTGGTGTTATTGCAAAGGACCCCACAGTCAAAACTAATAAGGTAAATTTATTCATTCTCACTACATGAAGCACAGCAGTATCGGAATGGGCACGCAGAGTAGCTCAGAATGATACATCCATTCTTCCTTCTCATAAATCGCTACAGGCTCGACCGAGATGCCTGAGAGATTCGTGATGTAAACATACTGATTGAACGGTGATTTAATCTAGTCAGAAGTTAAAGCTTTTGGCTAGATCTTTCCCTTGGAAGAATTGGTGATGGAACTAAACAGTGTGAAAGGTCCACATTGGATTAGTTAAGGTCTGGCATATAAATGACATTAGTTCAAAGAAAAAGTTCAAAGAGAAATTCAAATAATTGAAGTTGCGGAGTAGTCTGAACTCTTGTGGATCTCTAGAGTATATTTAGAACCCTAATAATAAAATGTATATTGCTGAATAAGACTGGTTTTAACAGGTTCAAAGAGTATGCCAGTATGCTGAATGAACAAAGGCAACCAGAAGAGCAGAAAATTTTGTTTTATTTTTGAAATATAGTCTGAAAATAACTAGTTTGACTTAAATGTTGAGATGAGTAGCTATAGAAGTCAAATAAATTAAAAAAAAAACACACTCTGGAAAAATGAGTGCTTTGAGCAAATTCCTTAGCAACACCTCCAGAAAGCAACTCCCCAACTATGAGTACTATCCGTGCAATCCTCTTCTGTCTGCGTTCTAGACTCTTGCTGATGATATAAAAGCCACTGAGTAGTTCAAGGTTCAGCGCCACCACCACCCCGCCACCCCCCCCCCCCCATATCTGACTCCTGGTGGAAAGTTTGTAATCCCCTCTTTAAAAAAAAAGTACTGAGATTTGTTTCTTTTAACATTCATCTTCCTGTCTTTTTTCAGGATGAAAAGGACATTTTGCGCTGCGCTCACCTACAGAAGGAGTTGATCCTCAGTGCCATTGACTCTGTTAATGCAACCTCTGAGACTGGGGGATACGTTGTGTACTGCACTTGTTCAGTCATGGTAGGTGTCTGTTTTATTTGCTGTTTTCCACTGACACTTTTGTTCTGCTGGAGAGGTTGACCAGCCTGACTGCCTATGCTCTGTGGTGACAGGTGGAAGAGAACGAATGGGTGGTGGATTATGCCCTGAAGAAGCGCAATGTCCGCTTGGTGCCAACGGGTCTGGATTTTGGCAAAGAAGGATTTACCCGGTTTGTATCTCTTAATTCTGACAGGCAGTGGACATTTGCTCAAATGCTTTTGAGTATTAGAAATGCATCACTTTTTCTTTGCATTTATTTACCTAGGTTTAGGGAGCGTCGTTTCCACCCTTCCTTGAAATCCACACGCCGTTTCTATCCGCACACCCACAACATGGATGGTTTTTTTGTGGCCAAATTGAAAAAGTTTTCCAATGCCATTCCTAAACCTCAGAAAGGTAATGAATCTGAGAGCTTGCCTTTTTCAGAAAACTTGTTTGCTAACAAACACCTACTAGGAGTCATAAACCTGGAAATTAATTAACATCTTCAACCAGAATACACTACCTTGCTGGATTACCCTGCATCATGCTATCCACAGAACCTATTTAGTTGAGTAACGAGGCTTTATTTTGAGTTCTGAACAGTACCTAAATAATTGCTGGGGGAAGGGCTAAAGAATAGAACCCAAAAAGAAAATGAAGTATGTTGACAAGAATGTGAATTTCGCTATTTGTTGTTTCTGCTAGATGTCACAAGTAGACACTTTCCAGATTAGATGGTATATTTGCGTTGAAATACACACCTATGGAGACAGGCTGATGTTCACGTTTAATTGAGAGAGGTATTTTTCTGAGCCCATGAAGCTGTCATGCGGGGCCAGAAAAAGCTTTGCAGTGTAGGCCAAGGATGCCTTTTTGGATCCAAAGCCCTCTTGCCTGCATTAGATCTAAATGCTGCACGGCTTTAAAATAATATGTGTAAATGAATTTGACATTTTACAAATGTGTTCTGGTGAAGCTAATTCTTAACTATAAATTATTGTGTGGTTTGAACATTAATCAATCAACTGTAAATTATTGTGTGATTTGAACATCCTGATACCTTGTTCTAACAGCAGTGAGGAAGGTACAGTTTAAATTAATATGAGAATTGGGTTTGTACCACCTCTTCTCAGAACCACTAGTAATAATTGGGACCCAGAAATTTCCTGTTAAAGATGTTAAAAACTGAAAACAATTGTAATCTGATGGCTACTCCCAATCTAACTTTATTTTGTAACTTCTAGATGAAGCGCCCAGTGAGGAGCTAACAATGCAAACAGTAAAAGATGGATCTGCTCCATCTCCAATTGAACCTCCAGCTAAAAAGAAAAAAGGTCCAGTGAAGCCAATCAGCAGCAAAAGTGAAGCCAATCAGCAGCAGGCTTCAAAGCAAGAGCTTTCAGCTGCAGTCGCAGCCAAGAAGGAAGCTAAAGGAGAGTTGAAAGCTCATAAAAAGAAGAAACCGCTTGCTGCCTGCAAGCAAAGCAATTTTCAGAAGAAGTCCAGACTTTTGAATGCTGCTTGGCCCTCTCCTGGAGGACTAAGGGCTAAGTCAACTCCCAGAAAAAAAGGCGGGGTACAACAAAACCCCCAGTAGGAGACCATTATGTTTGATACACCATGGAATAACTACTGGCAATTCTGGAGTAACTAGTGGGAGATCCTGACCACCAAGATCACTTGTCCTGGCAAGACTTGTGCAGAAGTGATCAGGCATGTCTCCTTTCCACTTCAGATGTTTCATTTATTTTTAGCCTGTTGAAGGGCAGAGACTATTTGTATGAGACCCCTACCTGTCATTAAAAAATTCCTTGGTTTCATGATGTGTCTAGATAACACTTCCTTGTCATCTGCAACCCAGTTCAACGTGTGGGGCTATGCAATGATTAATAAATAGGCTTGTTATCTGGGGCTGGCAAAAGCTTTAAAATTCTTGGAAGAATTTTGGAGAAGGCTCATACACATTGCAAGCAAGCACACACAACTTTATGCAGAGCATAATTTGGCTTCATGTAATCATAAACCAATTTAATTGGTGCCTGGTTGCTTTCTGAGATGGTGGGTTTGGATTTTAAAAATTGCAAATTATATGGCATTTTTAAAAAAAAACTATTTTAATTGCACACAGATGCAGCATGGTATAGTGTTTATTTATTTATTTACTGTACGGCACGTGTTAGCCAGGGATCACTGAGGTGGCTGGCTGCCTCTGAAAGGAATTTTTTGGGGCGGTGTTATCTTTACCTGCGGGATTGCCTGAGTGCCAGTAGGCAATCGGGGGAGGCTCCTTCCTTGTCCCTACACAATTTATTTGCTCACGGAAATCAAACCGGTAAGCTGCTGACCTCAGTGATGTGTAAGGCCAGCATCTTACCATGGCCCCCATGATATAGTGTTACAATGTTGGACAAGGATTGGGGAGACCAAAGTCCTAGTCCACACATCCTCCCAGTCCAGCCTTTTTGACATGATCATGGCTAATAAAATAAAGGGAGAAGTCTGTATTGGGTGCCTGGCGCTCTTAGAGAAAGAGTAGGTGTAAATCTAACCAGTAATGATAAAGCTCTGCAGCTGAAGCCCTGATCTATCTTGCTGCTCTCCAAAAATCTAATAGATGAGACTGCTTTCAGAAGTGGTCTTCAAATGGTGGAGTTCCCTGCCCTGAGCATCTTCTTTAAAGCACTCTCAGCTAGTGTGTACCTTGTCAGAAGGTTGGGCTTGAAAACCTGCCAGGATGTTTGCTGCCTATTTACTGGTATGGCATGTGTCAGCGTTTCTGTGTGGGGAAGTGAGGCAAGTACATTTAATTTGAAGGGATCCTAGGAATGCTGCACAGTTGGTTGTTCCTGAACAGAAACATAATAAAACTACAAAAATTAAGAGTGGATTTGACTTGCTCAATGAAACCTAGCAAATTTGTATTGTTTCTTTGGATCAATATTTTTTTTCCTATTATTTGTTAGTCTGAATTTTAATGCCTGCCCAAATAGCAGGAGTATGGACAAGATGGGAGCTAAAATGGAACCTGGTTTTTGGTAAGCTGGAGTGAATTTAAGCAAAAGTCCAAGGAGGCTGTTCCCCTTCAAAGTAGTCAATGAATACTCAGCATATGATTTAACTGCTGAAACCACAGAATGTGTGAATTCCAGAATACAAAACAGCAACTGGAAAGAAAGCAGGTAACCATCTGACTGGAAGTAAATATTACCTCATTTTGTTCTGGATCATGCTGCTGTTTCAACTCCTTTTAAGGAAAGCGGTTCATTTTGTTTGAACATTAAGAACGTTTGGTTGAATTTTGTAATGATAAATATGCTCGTCAATAATATGGAAATTATTTTTTCATTTAGTAGATATCTTTTGGGATCTTTTTCACCGGATATACTGAGCAAGTTAGTATTCCTTCCAAATGTGTATTCCACTGTTCAACCCAGGTTCAGATAATCCATGAATAAGTTTAAGAGTTTGGACAGCAAACTGCTGTGAAGATTCTCAGGTGTCCTTAGATTTTTATATGTGAAATCACCATCAACCTACTTACCGCTATGTCTGCCCAAAGTGAGCCATCACATTTGCAGCTCTTAATGCCTGCTGATGCTGCTGTGATTTTTAGGCCAAATCATACTCTATTTGGAGAGCAAGATTCAGTTGCAGGGAATGACCAGATACATTTGAACAAATCAGCCCAATGTTAGTGGGTCCTCAGGCTTTTACTTTTGCTCAGTTGAAACAGCTTCTGCAGTTAGGACTTGCTGAAGCCTAACTTCCTTTACAGGCAACAAATATGTCTACCTCACAAGTGAAAAACAGCCAGGAGCATATTTTTCAATAAAGAAGCTCCTGAAAGGCAAACCATTAAATAGCTTTCTGTTCATTTATTCACCTCTGAAATGCCAGGTTACTGACTTCCAAAGATTCAGAAGCTAATATTACAAGGGAGTCATCTGTTCCATTTTATGTTTTCTGCTTTTCAACGTGTAAATGAAACTCTGCCGCTGGCAAAGGCTTCTGGAGGGATTGGTCGGTTGGGGTTTTGGAGAGGGTCAGCAGGTCCGTTCAGCGTCCTTTGTCGCTATTTAGGAGTCTAAGCTGCCCGCCTTCTGATCTCCATTAGCTCCAGTGTGAGCTGATGGGGATGATGCAAAACGAAGGTAGGCATTACAAAAAAAAATCCAGCCGGATCCTCCTGCTTTGTCTGACGGGTCGAGCGATTTGTTCTCCGACGCTTAGCGGGAGAAGCTGCAACCCGGGTCTTCTGTGGCAACCGCAGCCGCGGCCTCAGAGCCGGCCCAGGCCGTCGGCCTCGGCGGGCCATGGTGCGGTCGCCTCAGTCCGCCATCCGCGGCCGCGCATCCCTCCTCCCTCAGGACGCCGCACCATCCTCGGTCGTCCAGCGCCGCATCCCTCCCTCCCTCCTTCCCGCCCCTCTTTCGCGGCGGGCGGCGGGGATTGGCTGCTCGGGCTGCGCCTCTCCGCCCAGCGGCCGCTTCCCCCTTCCCTGTCGCAGCTGCGGGACGGCTGGCGGAGCCATGAACCCGTTATTCGGCCCAAACCTCTTCCTCCTGCAGCAGGAGCAGCAGGGCTTAGGAGCCGCGGGCCCCGAGCAGCGCCAGCGCCAGCAGCTGCCGTCCCTCCTCTTCCTTCCCCACCAGCCCCAGGGGGACTCGCTTGACGGGGAACTGGCCCCGCCGGCTTCTCTCGCCGCCGGGTCTTCCTTCCCGGCGCCTCCGGCCGCCATGGCCCTCCGCAACGACCTGGGCTCCAACATCAACGTGCTGAAGACCCTCAACCTCCGCTTCCGATGCTTCCTGGCCAAGGTGCACGAGCTGGAGCGCCGCAACCGGCAGCTGGAAAAGCAGCTGCAGCAGGCCCTGGAGGAAGGGGGAGCCCGTCGGGGCAGCCTGCAGCGCCGGGACCAAGCCGTCCAGACCGGTTTCATCAGCCCCATCCGCCCGCTGGGACTCTCCTTGACCAGCGGGGCTAGTAGCGGCAGCCGGCCGGTGGGACTGGGCAGCAGCACATCGAGGGTGCTGATTTCCCCCAGCTGCCACCATCCAGGAGCACCGCTCACCCCCACTTCCTGCCAGTCTCCCTCCCTGCCCAGCAGCGCTTTCTCGGCATCCTCCCGCTTCTTGCCCGGGACCATCTGGTCGTTCTCACAGGCTCGCCGTCTGGGGCCAGGCCTAGAGACTACCCTAGTTCAGGGGCCTGGGGTCTCCTGGATGCACCCGGATGGAGTTGGGGTGCAGATAGACACCATCACCCCTGAAATCCGGGCTCTCTACAATGTCCTGGCCAAGGTGAAGAGGGAACGGGATGAATACAAGCGCAGGTGAGGTGAAGAGGCAAGAGAGGGGCTGGCTGTGGTCAGGGAACCTGTGAAAGTTGTAAAGGATTCTTTGGGGAGCCTTCTCTCCCCATAGAGTGATCACTGCCATCATGGGAATCTCAAAAATCAGCATTGGGGGGCACTTTCTACTCCGTGAACCCTCCTTGAAATGCTTATCCTAGCTTTACAAGTAAAAAAAAAAAATCAGGGAAGAGAACAGATTGTTCCGTTATGGCCCTCATAGAAACTTCTTTGGTATGATGCTATTTTAGGGCAGAATCTAAGCTTTGGGAGAGTTTTCATTGGAAGAGGAGAATGAAACATCACTTCTCCTCTTGAGCGCATTGGTCTCTTTCAGAGAAGAGAAAAGAGTTGCACAGCCTCCCCTGGGCTTGTCTTTCTTGGAACAAACAAACAAAAAACATTAAAAAAAAAAGATCCGGCTTCAAGCAGAGTCCTCTCTTTTGCTTTGCTTTTAAGCCCTCTCTTCTCCATTTTCTTGATGAAACACCACAAAGCTAGGGCTGCGTGGTGCTCCCCTGTTATCAGTTCCTACCTAACTATTCTCCAGTCTCAGCCACATCTTTGCCACTGACAGATGCTGGCTGAGGGGAGAAGGGAGAGGAAGGTGTAGAAATTCAACTCTCAGCAAGATCTCGGTATGCAATATTACTGTTAGAGAAGTACTGTATTATTTATATCCTACTCTTGGTACATGTAGCACGCAGGAGACGTGCACAGCTTCGATTTATTTATATTAGTGATGGCTGAATTCTTAGCTTGAGGAACTTGTCACCTACATTTAGACATGGAATGACAAGAGATATATTTGAACAAATCAGCCGGATGTTAATGGGTCTTCTGAGTTTTTCTAGGGTTCAGTTGAAAATAGCTTCTGCAAGGTAGGTCTTCTTTACAGGATACAAATATGTCTTTACCTCACAAATGGAAAACAGCTAGGAACAGATTTTCAATAAATAAGTCCCTGAAAAGCAAACATTAATTAGCTTTCTATAACAGTCACTTCTGAAATGCTAGGCTACTGACTTCAAAAGAACTTAAGAGAAAGCATGGTCAAATATATGGCAGGTACCCTTTGAGTAGAGAGCTCTTTGGGAGAAATTCTTCCTCAGAAATGGGTTTTTATTACAGTTATCTAGAGACCTCCTGAGGAGTTTCTCCTTCTGTCAGAAGTATGTGCCATTAGAGGCAGTGGATGATCCAAGTAAAAGGACCTTCCTTTTTGGGTGAACTCCATGGTGGCGTTCCAATCTCAGCTTTCTTCTGCTAAGACATTTTTACCCCTAAAATGTTTTTTTCATCAGGTGCTTCAACTTAGCTCTTCTTCAAATCTAGATTTGCCAGTGACTTTTTTCTTTCTTTTTTTTATTAGTACCCTCTCCCCCGTCTCCCCCCCACCAAAAAAAAAAAACCCTTGGAAACTGAGCATCCCATAATGTAATAAAACAAAGTATTATATATTGAATTTAATAAAGTGAATATCAATCTGAAACAGAAGAAATAAGAAGATATACAGGCCTTGCAATGTATATGGGTATTTAAATATAATCAGTCTTCACTTATTAGTCACTGATAAGAAGTGTCAAGTTCAAATCTTTGGTCAGCCTTGAATCTTGCTGGTTAACTCTTACAAAACTGGTCAAGTAAGGTCTGTTGGCAAAAAAATTGAACACAGTAAATTCATACAGAGCACTAAGTCATATGGGTTTCTTTGTATATAGTTAAAGTATAAATATGATGCCAACCATTGTTGTTTTTAAGTCATTTTTGGCTTTCCATAATATGCGAACTAGGACATGATGATTTGTTCAACAAAAGCAGTATGTGAACCTAGTTATGCACATCAGATGGAGACATTGCTCATCAGGGAATTAAAACTGGTTTGCATTCTGCAACTACATCCAAAAATAGAATTAGGTGTTAGATATGAGATTCTGGCAATATTATTTTTTTCAGAAGCATTCAATATGCAGAAATGGAGGCAGAGTTGATTTCTAAGTGTTGAAAGCTAGCCAGATTTCAAAGTCTTAGATGTTTGTCTATATAGCAGAACTGGCAAAGTTATAGAAAAAAAAAAGAATCCCAATGCTGATGTAAGCTGAGATATCTTCCACTTTCAGGAAAGAATAAAATGATCTCATTTGCTGTTTGTGGGCTTTTCTTCCTCCACCAATCAAATCACTCAAAGCTGAAATATTATGCCTTCTGCAGTATGGCACACAGTGCTTTCTGTACAGCATAATGATACTGCTGTTCACTCAAAAAAACTCCTTTGGTTTGGATGTTTAATTGGAAGCCCATTCTTTGGCTCATCTTGTACTGATAAATACACTGCCCTATGGAAGAATCAGATTATGTCAGATCTGGTTTACGACCCTATCTGTTTCAATGCTGGGTTTAGAACAGTTTGGAGTGAGATCAAGCAAAGAACCTTAGATTTTTATTTGCAGAGAATTGATTTGGCTGATCTCTTCTTCCTTGAAGTTTTGTATTAATCCCTTACCATTCCCAAATATTTTACCACATTCTTGTGCTCTTCTTATCATTCCCAAATATTTTACCACGTTCTTGTGCTCTTCTTCTTCAGCAGAGTGTTCTTGCTGGCAGGCCTAGACACCCTACTTCAACAGCATTGACTGGGAGTTCCAGTATTATTGCCTATCAAAACTGTTTATGCATATGCTGAGATACTGAAATTGGATCAGTCACACAAGTGCCTTGGAATTGTCCCTCACCTGAAGGTTGGAGCTAATCTCCCTAAACAACTCAGCTTGATCCTAAACAGACAATTGGGCATTTCTTACTAAATAATAATCCAAAATTCCCAGAAAAGTGACTAAATCTTGTACTACACAATTATTATTAAAATTCACTGGATCTGAATAAAAGCCAGTTATGCTTAGTTTATGTTATAAACATGATGCTTGTACTGTAGCCATGTTTATATTAATAAATAAATATAAATCAGCTTTCTGCACCAGTATCCTCTTGGCTGGCTGTCCTATAGAGTATTCAAGTGGCCAGTCCTGGATTAAAAGACCAAAATCATGATCATCTGTCACTATATGTATGCCTTTACCCAAATTAGCAAAGTACTTGCAACTAATTTCAATGTGATTCCTATCTTGTGTTTCATGATTCATTGTTCTTTCAAGATAGTAATGAAACTTCATTTCTCCCATCTATATATTGCCTTTCTCAACAAGTTAAGTGAGAGGAAAACAGATGATCATTCTTGGCAGGGTTTGGATACAGTCAAGTACTTTGCTCAAACCAAAGCAAGTCCTTTCTGCTGAATCACCTTCCAGATGCCCTATTAAAAAATCTGGGACACTTCATTAATATCACATTTCTGGGTTCCACAAACTAGAACTTTACAAATTGATTCCAGTGAAAACTTTTAGAGTTCAAACATGTATGCAAGAACCATGAATCATATTTGTGCTCTTAAAGCTTGTTACTTGGAATCCTTCCCTGTGGGGTTTGTAAGTGAGAGGTAGGGAGCAGTTGAGGTTCTTGTTGTTCAATCACTAAGTCATGTCCAACTCTATGACTCCATGGACCACAGCATGCCAGACCCCCCCTGTCCTCCACTGTCTCCTGGAATTTGTCCAAATTCATGTTCATTACATCAATGACTCTGTATAACCATCTCATTCTCTGCTGTCCCCTTCTTTTGCCTTCAACCTTTCCCAACCTTTTTTCAGGGTCTTTTCCGATGAGCGAGCAGATGAGGACCAGGCACCGACTTCACCTTCTACTTTGTAATTTCAATCATAGGAGTTCATTTCCATGCATTTTTATTTTGTAGGTAATTAACATACAAACTAACACACAAAACCTATTAACTTTTTGTTGTGTAGAAACAGGATTGACCAATGATATACTGGGATCTGAAGCAGCAAATTCAGTACAGTAGATGAAGTTTTAAACTTTAAAAAATGCAATAAATGTTTCTGGAAAATAGTTTACAGTATTATATTTAAATTAAATAGTAATATTGTTGTTGTTAGTTGCAAAGTTGTGTCCGACCCATCACAAATAATGTTAGTATTATATAAATATTTCCAATAATAAGTGAGATTAAACTGTAGGGACAAATATCCCAAAGTTGTTTTTTCTAAAGGCAACTGGACTTTGTTTTTTCTTGAAAACGTTTCTCTTTTCACCCAAGCAGCTTGTTCGGTTCAGTTCTTGTCCCTACAAATATTGTTGATTCATCTTACACTAATTGATACCTCTAATCTAAAGTGTAGCCTGACTCTATCTTTACCTAGTCTGAAGAGGTTGCATTGAATTAGGGAATATTTTATCGCTCTAAATCCTCGTCCTTTGAATTTTGTTGAAAATAGTTTTTGGAAAGGTTCAATAGCAAGAAGAATAGAATCCCTCAACTCAGTTGGGTGAGGGGGGATTCAGATTCAATGTGGGTTTGCATATATATGATACTGTTTTATTTACTTCGTTTATATGGCTACATTTCTACATGAAGTGAAGTCAAGGTCACCTTATTAGACAATCTATTTTACCCAGAAAATTGAGCCTGTAGCTCTTTTATTGAGGCTTGGATAGATCGCTGCATGTTAACCACAAATTGGAAGAGAAAATAAACAATTGTTTCACTCTGTGTTTCTGCATCAGATTTCTAAAGCTGTAGTTATAAATCACTTCTGCAGTACCACAATTCTCTAAATTAGAAACAGGAATGCTGTGGTTCTGTAGATGCAGCTGAATCACAAATCTCAGATGACATGGCAAGATGCTGCAGCACCATCTAGATCAGTGTTTCTCAACCTTGGCGACTTTAAGATGTTTGGACTTCAACTCCCAGAATTCCTCAGCCAGCAAAGCATCTTAAAGTCGCCAAGGTTGAGAAACACTGATCTAGATAATATTTTGTATGCCTATTCCTAAGCTACAGCTTATGGTAGTATATTGAATGCATTTTCCTATAGCTCCCATGATTCTCTTTGACCCCACCTGCCTGGAGGCTGCTAGACAGAAAAGACTGCTTTTAGGATAGCTAAAACTATGATGGACAAGAGATCTTTCTGCATCTAGCTGTGTTCAGCCCTTTTCTTCATTATCCAGATTTGGCATCTATGCACATACACACACACAGTTGTGCCACCTTTCCAGACAACAAAGAAAACAACTTGATCTAGAGTTTTCTCCCCAACCTTAAGTAACAATCAAGAGAAAAATTGAGTCCATTTGCAGAAATCAGGCAATGTTGGAGTTTAATGTATATTGATTAATCTTTCAGTTTTGACAATTAGAAGTGCTAAGTGTAGACATGAGATGACTGTGCAGAGTTAATGTCTGCAGAGTCCTGAAGTTGGAAGGGATTTTAAAGAGGATTGCAAAAGCTCTCTAACTTTAAATTGTGCTTAGCAGGTAATCATCTATGGCACATTTATTTTATGATCTAAGAATTTGACCATCTTTTCATATTTAATACTGTTAATTTATTTAATATTAGAATAAAGTTTACTGCCTTTTTGAGTTTTACTTTAGATATAGCAACGTCACAGTGAACAAGAGCTTGATTCCCAGTGGCTTTTCCTGCCATCTGGAAGCATTAAACAAACCATAAAACCTTGTTTAGGACAGTATTGTATTTAGTCTGGGATCTCGCAGTGAGATGTGAGGATACAATAGTTCCTAAATTCAACTTGATGAGAGCTAATTAATCGATGTGGTTGCAAATTGAGAGAACATTTACTTCCAAATCTCCTAACAAGCCAAAGTCAGTGTTCAAAACATGTTTTGATTCTAGCTTGCTATACAGCAACAAACCAGATATTGTGATTTGGTGATGCTAAAACAAGTCTACCTAGATGATGTTCCCTGGTTTGTCTAGATAAGAAAAAGCCAAAACCAGATAACATACACAAATAACTTATTTGATTCTCTAGCAAGATAGAATTCTGAATTCTACTAAATTGTGACCTAATTTGACCATTTCTGGTATACATTTGCTTTGATTTTGTACCTGCTTAATTCGGGTGCCTGTTTCTCCAAAATCTTGGGAATTATAGTTTTATTATAGCAATGAGAATCTATTTGTAATTCTTGATATCTTATTGCCTCGCATAGAATATAAGTAATGCCAAAAAGTTTTCAGAAATCAGTCAACAAATTTAAGATTGCAATGTAAATATGCTCTGAAATGATGATCCTCTTTTCTGACTCCATTGTGGAAGAACCGATATCAATATCAAATGCTGAAGTTCTCATGCTGCATTTGTGAACTTTTCTGTCTCTTTAATTGGACCAATACAGCAATGAGCTTCTTCTACACATTTATACATCCATGCAAAGAGGGAATGTACAAGAGATATAAGTAGGCTTACTCTAGTTATGGGCTGTAAGGGGCTGTTTAATGTGGCTCTTGCAGACCAAAACTAATCTTCAGAAATCTGATACTCACAGAGCCACCATTCCCAATAGATTGAAACAAGGACTAGATATCCTTCTAGGCAAGTGATTGCCTTGTCCTTATTTGCAGAATTTAACATAAAAGCCAGACAGTCATAGAATGTAATGGTTGGACCATTAGTTTAGAGATCATCTACTACCACCTTCTACCTAATTAGGACTATTATTTTCCCACTCCTTCCACCTTTATTATTTCTATAAAATCATTCATTTAGTAGAAAATGTCAGATCAGTTGCACAGCACAGCCTATATGGGCATTTACAATTATATACTAGTTATTGTGCTACAAATCTGGGAGCATGTTAGAGCCAGGACACAGGGAGCAAAAAGTACTGTCCGGAATGGCTCCCCTGAACTGGATGCAGTTGATTCTGGAGACCTATCAGAGTTCCCATTTCTTGGTTTCCCTGTCAGCTGAAAATATGATGTCTTCAGGAAATTTGCACTTTGTTGTGTGGAGAAGAGAGCTATGCTGGTTGGTCGGTTATTGTTCTTTCGGTTGCTTTGGTTCAGTTGGGAACTGATTTGCTGCCCCCCCTTTTTTTTGGGGGGGGGAGAGGGAGATGTGAGTGATGAGGTCAGTCCAGAAAATGGTGTGCTGGATGCCCTCTGCTTGCTTGGGTAGTGCAAAGTGGGACAGAGAGACTGTTGCAGTAAGACTATTATTAGGCAATGGTGCATTGCAGATGTGAATGAAAACCTGGTGGGGAGGGCAAAGAGAAGTTGAGGCTGAATGTAGAAAAAGAAGGGAAAGAAGGCTTGGCTTTTTCTCCCGGTTTTAATGGCACATAGTCTGGTTGGTTTTGCTCTTTGATCAGTGCTCAGTCCATTTCCAGCCCGTTAATAAGACAGAAAGGAAAAAAGTTGAACACCGGCCATATATCAATTTTGGGAGGGATCTAAAGTGTGTGTTCTCATTCCAGAAGGCTAGTGAAGTAGACTGTTTCACTAAAGGTAGAAGTTGAAAACAATTGAAATCAAATTTGCTGTCTTTTTGTGTGTATGAAAAGCCAACACCTGACATTTCGTCACTTGTGATTTTAATTTATTTATTTATTATTCAAATTGATATACCGTTAATTTATATTTTAAACATAACAAAGAGAGTCACTCTCTATAAGTATAAGCAGCCTCAGTTTCTCTTGTATCCATCTCTTTGTAAAGAAAGTACTTAGGCAGTGGTTCTAAGGTATTCTTGCCCTGTTGTACCCTCCCTCATAATATTTTTGTGTGGCTCTGTATGTGTGTATGCGAGAGGGACAGATTTCCTAAGATTCCATCACATTTTTACCTCATGAGGAAACAGACTTGAAGCAAGATCTTGCCAAATAAATAAGCACACTTTTCAGAAGCAAGAGTTGTGCAGTTTCCTGTACAGTTTTTCTTAGTATGGGAACAACAAATTGCTATGTTCAAGAGTTGCAGATAATAGAACATGACTTGGAGTTTTTGTTGAAATACAACAGCAGAGTATTTGTAGGGGAGGGTTGGGACTGGGTTGGTATGCTTGTGCACCCACAATTTTTAAGTGGATATATGACAATCCGAGCTATTTGTTGTTCCCTTAATATTTCCTACAGACTCTTTTTTGTGTACTTCCTTCTTCATGCCCTCAACTAGAGTCATTCTTTCTTTTTTCTATTCTGCTCAGTTTTCTGTGTTCTTTCTCTGTGAGTAATCATCCATTTGTTTTGATCCTCTAGGGTGGGGCGAGTGGCAAGTTTTCCTGGCCTACAGCCTACAGGATATTTGCCTTGGACTTTGCCAAAGAAAAAAATTCCACTAAGTAAGACAAAGTGGCCTTTGGTTTTAGAAGAAAAAGAGTAGTTTAAAATGGTGTTATTTTTATGCAGCGTTTAAAGAATGTTCGTAATGGGAGGGAAAAGAAACACTGGCATACTAGTTTCATGCTGTATCTCCTGACCAAATAACTTTCCTATTGAATTTCTGAGAATGGTGAGATGGCTTTGTTTATTCCTAGTCAGTTACAAGGGCATTCATCTGTTGGCCTTGCAATGTAGTCCAACAAATTCAGTCAACACATATTTTCCATCATGCCTGTTGTGTTTGTAGCATTCTGCTTCTCTATGGAGATCTAGTATATGAATCATAAGGTAGCTTGGTTGGTATGTAACATCTTTTGTATAACCAAATCACAGAATTACAGAGTTGGAAAGTATCTTCCAACCCCCTGCTCAAACAACAGACTCTATACAGATGATTGTCCAATCCCTTTTTTAAAACTTTGAGTAAAAGAGCACTCACAACTTCTGGGGGCAAGTCGTTCCACTGATTAATTGTTCTCACAGTCAGGAAATTCATAATTTGAAATCCTACGGACCACTAATATGATCTGCCTAATGACTGACCCCTGATTTAGTGCAATATAAAAATGCAAATTTTTCTGAGGACCACCAAAATTTTCTCACGGACCACCAGTGGTCCAAGGATTGTGGTCCAAGGACTGGTTGGTGACCGCTGCTTTAGATAATAGGTTGACCCCCAGAATAGAGAAGACATGGGGTCCATCAAGAGGTTCTGAGAAGCTACCATTACTGTAAAAGGCTCCCTTCAAAATTACAAGGCAAAGAATTATTAGATTGGAAAGAAATTTCAGAAATACGTGGAATCTGCTTTTTATAAAGAAAAATTCTCCCATTGGATGCAACTAGAGTTTTGGGGTTTCCCAGCCTGGAATAAAAGGCAAGACTAGATGACTAGTTGGATTCATTCCTACTCTGAGACTTCATGATGCCATTTTTGTATTGTAAATGAAAGATGTTATTTGCAGCTCAATTCTATAATCCTTCCAAATACACTGCATTCAATGATTTTCAGCAGCTAAGCAAATATGCAAGATCTAAACCACCTTATTATACATATACTGGTCTAACTACTTTAATCCAAGAAGGGTATTTATTTAATTTAGCTTCCACTCTTCCACTCTAAGATTTATGTCAAATCTTAGGGCATTTATTATGTTAGATGGGACTATTTGGGCAAACTATGTTAAAATCTTCACATATTTCAAAATCTGCCTCCCTTGTTTTCTAATTTATTTATTATTTATTTAATTATAAAATTTATAAGCTGCCCATTTTACCTCAAGGTAACTCTTGGCTTACAATTTCTAAGGATAATTGTTGGGATTTTGTGGTAGAATTTTAAATATTTTTAAAAGTTAGAAACATTCCACAATTTCCTTCCAGTACCTATTTTTATTTAAATCAAAACCAGTTCTTGCTATTGAAAAATACTTTATGTTATATTCTATGTCCCCTCCCCTCCCACATTTTATTGTTAAAAAAAAGTCAGACTAATTTTAAAAAATTTGAAATCTACATCTATAGAGTAGTAACCTTTTGTAACCTTTGTGTAACACATGCATGTTCATGTACATTAGGTTGCATATTCTGCCAGGTCTGTATTTGTGTGTGTGTGTGTGTGTGTGTGTTTATTTTGAGTGTGTGTGTGCACAAGCATGTGTGCATGTGCCTTTTAATCATTCCTGGCTTGTAGTATCTGTCTGGGTTACAGTCATCCCTGCAGTTTTCTTGGCAAAATATTTACAAGTGGTTTGCTATTTTTTTTTTCTTCCTAGAACTGAGAGAGCTGACTGGCCTAAAGCTGGCTTTTTGCATAAGACAGGACTTAGATTCAGATCTCCCTACTCTTATATGTCTGCCTTAACCACGTCACCAAACTGATTCTTAGCGTTAGCCTCTAGAAATTCACGTGACGCCCATTCCTGAGTGTGTACTGTGACTTTGAGCTGTACTTTTCCAAGTCTGTTACTACAGAAACTGGCTTCGTATTTTCAGATGAAAACTGGTGTCTGTTTCTATCCTTGTTTATCATGGGCTGGGATACAAGTATGTATTTCTGGATTTTTCAGGTTCTGGTACTTCACACTTGGGTTTTCCAAATCTCTGTTTTGCTCTCTTTCTTTTGTAGAGTTGCCTTTGATTGCCATTTTCTCCCAAGTCCAGAGCTTTCTAATATATTCTGCCAGGGAATATGTTACAGCAAAAAGGAATTATTTCAAAGTAGACAAAGGCTCTTATGGCTGATTTAATACCCTATAGAGATTAGAATGGCTCTGAAGCATTTGCTCTAGTTAGTTGGCATTAGAAAATTTGATACTCTGTAGGTCAGAGACAGCTGAGTGCCAGGTATAGATGCGGAAGAAAGGAGCGGAAAACTCTTGCGTTTAGACCTGCCCATAGGCCTGATCCAGCATTGCAGGGATGAAAGGCGGAGACCATCTGTCATGACAGTATATTCTGAGTGTATTGCAGTTACTAAACATAGTTTGTGGTTACTCTTCTCAATTGAGAGGGGGAGAGTAGCCAATGAATCCAGATCAAGATGAGATAAGCATGTGGGGTGAGTCTCCCACCTGTCACAGGAACACATTCCAGTGGGGTAACTGTGCTTATTTGCAGCACTTCTGTTCTCTAGATCAGGGTCTCCAACCTTGGCCACTTTAAGACTTGTGGACTTTAATTCCCAGAATTCTGGGAGTTGAAGTCCACAAGTTTTGCTGGCTGAGGAATTCTGGGAGTTGAAGTCCACAAGTTTTGCTGGCTGAGGAATTCTGGGAGTTGAAGTCCACAAGTCTTAAAGTGCCCAAGGTTGAAGACCCCTGCTCTAGATGACATCCATTAAAAGTTCTTCTGCTGGGACCAGGTTGAGCTGGGGAGTGAGGGAGGGTTGTTTTTGCATCATGGCACCCCTGTGGTCAAATCCATTGTTTCAGCCTTGGCCTGTTCGACTTCTCAGGTGGGAAGAGGAGTACACGTTGCGGGTTCAGCTGCAGGACCAAGTGACTGAGCTGCACGAGGTAAGGGTTACTCTCCTATTCTTCCCACTCTCTGCAAGCTGTCTTTGTCTTGGTTCTTGTTTTCATTTATATGTCTCCGTCTCTCAACCAGGAAGCCCAAGAAGCAGAAGCATGTCAGGAGGAGCTGGCCATGAAGGTGGAGAAGCTAAAAGCAGAGCTGGTGGTTTTCAAAGGGCTGATGAGTAATGTGAGCGTGCTATTCCCAAGGCCTGCCTTTACAGGCAGACACCCTCCCAATCCACCCACCCCATCTCCCACCGGACTCCTGGCTCTTGGTGTTCCTGGCTCTTCTCCCAGACTTTGGGCTAGGGTGGTGGGAACCCTTATTGGGTACCATGAGATTTTTGTTTATTGGTGTCGCCATCTTCTTTAAAGTTCAATGTTTCTATTTTGATTGCATTTTTGTTATATTGTTTCATTGTCCTAAGCCGCCCCAGAGTTAGCTGGAGTTACGCAGTGTCTTAAATCCAATATTGAAATTAAATATAAAATTTATTTCAGGGCTGGAAAGAGACAGCAAGTGAATAACTACAGATTGCCATAATACTTGGAGAACAATCAAATGTCTGGCTATAATGTTAATGCTCCCATGTTACACCTCTCCTGCGCGAGCTGCATTGGCTTCCTGTAGCCTTCTGGGTGCAATTCAAGGTTTTGGTCCTCACCTTTAAAATGCTCCATGGCTTGGGACCGGGTTACTTACGGGACCGCCTTTTGCCACCTTCAGCCTCCAACCGACCTGTGCGCTCCCACAGGGCAGGCCTCCTTGG
>JAEANM010002212.1:0-25156 GCA_017656035.1 Myanophis thanlyinensis
TCTCTCTCTTTTTTTTTACCGCAGAGAGAAAAAAGAAAAAGTTTCCTTATGGGACTTTTCTTCTGCTAGTAACTAGTTCGGCGGGCCGGATTAAAAAGCCCAACGGGCCGGATGTGGCTCGCAGGCCGTAGTTTGCCCATGTCTGCTCTAATCCATGAAAGCTTTCTTCAGGAGAATGATAAGAGAAGGTTCATGTCCAAGAACGTATCAGTTTTAAACCTGAAGTGCTAAATAATAGCTTTTGATCTGTTTTGCTTGATTTAAATTTTTATTTAGTTCTGAAGTGAAATACTGACCAAGAAGGCACAATATATTTTATAAATTTGTTGCAAAACCTCATAATCATCTTCTTCAGAGCACTATTTAGTCATGGTGGCGCAGTGGTTAGAGTACAGTACTGCACTACTACTTCTGCTGACTGTCGGCTGCTTGTAGTTGGCAGTTCGAATCTCACCAGGCTCAAGCCTTCCATCCTTCTGAGGTGGGTAAAACGAGGACCCAGATTGTTGGGGGAAATATGCTGATTTAGAGAGGGCTGTGAAGCACTGTGAAGCTGCATATAAATCTAAGTGCTCTTGCTATATGGAGAAGGCAAAAATAAAACAACTCTGAAATAGAAGTCTATTTGCTTACAATAACCCCATAACTAGCATTGTAAGGATAGACATTTCTTTACAATTTTCCTATTTTCCCCCTAAGTGAAAATATCTGAATTCCTGGCAAACATACATTGCTTTCAACGGATTGTCTATACCTCTACAAATATTTTTAATATTAAAAAACACACACACAAGCCAATTGCATCCTTAATAAAATATTTAGTGAAATAGTTTTAAATCTGGGAGGTGTAGGATGGGACACCATGAACATAATAATACCGGTATGAATAGATATGTTAGGTTTAACATGTCTATTTTGAGCTGAAACCCTTCCAGATTTTCTACCTCTAAGGCAGATTATTTCAATTCTAGCCATTCCAATGACAAAATTGCATTGCCACCTACACATCCAACAACCCCAATAACCTTCAAGGCAATTAAAAATGTAAAAAAAAACAAACAGTAAAAAGGTTTTTTGCTCTTGGCAAAAAAAAAGTTATTTATAGACATAGAAAACATGACAATATATCTAAAGCAAATAGTAATATAATAAATTTAATAAAAAAAACTTTATAATAATGGTTTGGGTGGTATTAAAATTAATTTGTGGCACAAATCATATCCTGATGTATTTTAAATGTGCTTAGACAATTGCAGTTAAACAGTAAAGCTGTGCTTTCCATTAAAACAAATAAAAATGTATTAGGTTTCTGCTATTATTAAGTTAAGGAATTTGATCCAAAGGCAAACAGGTTTAGAGAATTTTTTTTAAAAAGCAGACTTTTTAAATAGCTTTAAACCAACGTCCCAGCTTTCAAAATACAATGTAAGATTTTGTCCCGAAATAAATAACATGATAAAAGAGAATCTTGGAGGTTTTAATTTATTAATCTTTGTGTGAATTCTCCCTTGATCCTCATCTGAACAAACACATATTTGGCAGCCAGGAGTCACTAGCAACAAATAACACTATCATTACCTTCAAACCAAAACTCCTGGTTTGGGGTACTCTAATGAGAGTCAGAATTTGAAATCAAGGCTTGAAATTAATTGATGATTTCTGCCTTGTGTGGTGAAGCTATTATAAATTATAATATTGTTCTAAAATTCCACATATTATACTTTTTAAAATTATATTATAAAATGCCATTATAATATTATACTTTTTCACATTAATTGTTTTAAAGCAGGGGTCTCCAATCTTGGCAACTTGAAGACTTGTGGACTTCAACTCCAACTTCAACTCCAACTTCAACTTGTGGAATTGAAGTCCACAAGTCTTCAAGTTGCCAAGATTGGAGACCCCTGTTTTAAAGGTATTGAAGCTCTTTTTTTTTTTTTTTTGGTACTGGCAGAAGAAAGCAATTTGGAGAATTAGTATTTGGCCAGCAGAGCTGTGTATATGAATGCCAAGATACTCTATAATTCTAGGTTATTGTTTTGTGCAAATGCAGTCACTTGTATCCCCCCAAACTACAGATTTGCACCTTAAGAAAGAGGAAGCCAAACAGACGTCTTTCAAAGGCTAATCTGGGGGGAAAAAATAACATTTTAAAAACACATATTGCTTACCATCATCCAAATAAGCTTGGTCAAGATTCTGTTCCTGTTTTACAGTGACTCCAGCTGATACCACTTCCTTCTGATCATTAACTGGTGGTCCATTTTTGGCCGTTCTCTGCTGCTGAATCACAGTAGGATAAGAACTTGGGCTTAACCTTTGCGTTTGGTTGACCTGAGGTTGATGGGGCCTCACGCCGCTGGATGTGAAATTTTCACTACACATTATATGCTGAAACTCTTGATGGCTTTCGCATCTCATCTGATGATTGGCTGTGGGAGAGCAATGAATCACTGGAGAAGATGGCTGATTGGCTGGAGAATGATGGAGCATTGCTGAACTTTGGCTAGGGGATCCTGTGTGCACAAGCACTGACCTATGAACATCTGGGATGGAAACCTGGGCACCCATCAAGTTGGACTGCTGGTAGCCCAGGTGGCTTGGACTGAGACTCTTGCTTCTTTGATATATTATAGTTCCTGGGTTTTGTGAAGGATACTGAGATTCGGAAGAAGAGAGGTTTGAATGCAATTGCTGGCAAGAAGCCATTGTAGCCACAAGACAGGAAGGAGACTCCGAGACCATTGTATGATGTGAATAATAAGGCTGTGTTACTGTTCTCAGACCACTGTGTACTGTATTGCAGATTAAACTTGGGTCATAATCATCAATGGGCTCTGTTTTTATGGAAGGCACTGGAACAAAGCACATAAAGGATATCAGTTTTAAAAGAACTGCTAATAGACAGTCCAAGAGATGAATGACTCTGACACTGTAATTCCCCACCGCCAGTTTACAGCTTCTTCAGTTTTCAGATATTACTCACATATCTACTGGCAGATTGAAGATTTACTGTACATCCACAATTTGAACTTTCATATCACCTTCTATTGCCTTGTCCTCAAATACTTTTTGGTGGGCTCACTTTATGTGTTCAGCTACAAGTGGTAATGGGTTAATATTACTAAACCTTGGAGTTACAAAGGCAGAAAGTCACTCCATCATACTAGGATTGAGTTAAAGTGGATTCTTCCCATCCAGTCCACACAGTGTCCAATTGCACAGTCTGCACTATAATAGTTCCCTGTGGCAGGCCAAGGGTGGGCATATGATGATGTCACATCTTACGGTGGCAAATGACCTCACCTAGCATTTTCATGTAAATAATGAAGTGGAAAGGAGAGAGACTCAAGCTCTTAGGGATGTTCTATCTCAGGCACCTAGAGTCCTACCTCCGTCCCACAACAATAACAACTTAGATCATCCTCATTATGTACGTACATAATGACCACCAGAGTACCATAGTACTTAATTCTACCAAACCAAGCTACACAAAATATTGCCTGTATTGTTCTATCTAGTAAAGTCAGCATCAAGTGATGTAATATGCCAGTTTTATGGAATTGAATGATCTCTGTGTATGCAAGCAACAAACTGACTACTGCCAGAAAAATTACTAATGCATTAATAATGTGTTTCCTGATTAGAGGTCTATGCTAGGCCAATTAAGTCAAGTTTTCCCCTCCCCCCACAACTATCTGAAGGCTGTGGCTATCTGGATGGGGAAGAAGTAGTTTATACTGTAGATCTAGCACCTGTGTTTTAGGGACTCTAGATATGGATATTGTACTTTTTTTAAAATTCTGGATGGGTTTGGAATCTTCAAACATAGCAGGTGTGCATCTGGAACTTGTGGCTCCTGCTTGAAGGTGCCAAGAATATCGTGTCCGTTGGTTATTTCATTTTGTTTTTAATCTTGTTAACTGACCAGAGTCACAGTTTGCTAAAGATGGCCCTATAAATGGCGTTCACTTATAAATAAGGATGCTTTGAGGAAAAGCAAGCTAGAAAACTAATAATCAACTAGAGGGGAATGATTGCTCCTCAAAATGAGAAACTTACACTTGAGAAAGAGTGTTTCTGAATAGAAATCCCAGGTTCTTCTCTTAGTATCCAACTCAACCTAATCTAAAAAGATTCCACCTAGTTTTGAAGGTAATGGCCTCTTTGAGTTGAACTCAACTCCTGATGCTTGATGATATTTATTCATTTTTTCAGAATGGAAGTGGTTTGCTCCTGTTATCTGTCAAGGGAGTTCTCAATTTTTCTGCTCTACAACCATGGTATTCCCTGTGACTTCCCATCCAAGTGCTGTATACCAGGGGTCTCCAACCTTGGCAACTTTACAACTTGTGGACTTCAACGCACAGAATTCCTCAGCCAGTGTATGCTGGCTGAGGAATTCTGGGAGTTGAAGTCCACGAATCGTAAAGTTGCCAAGGTTGGAGACTCCTGCTACATACTATATTGCCCTTGGGTATATTGTACTGCTGTTCAGTTGATGTAGCCAATAGTTCTGTGTTCCCACAAATATTTGTGCTACAAGTCCCTTTCCAATAAAACAAAATTAATTACCTGGATGGTAGGTAAAATGCTGTGGTTGACTTTTTTTCCGTTTCCCATTGATAACATAGAAATTCACCTTAACAGGGGCATGAATGTGCTTGTTCCGATATTCTGGAATCTCTACAAACAGCATGTTCTGAAAACAACAACAATAACAATACATAACTGTGGGGGCAATACAGTATGATAATGTCAGTAATTCAATATTAATAGACATACCCATCTAACCTACAAAAATCCAGATGATCAACAGATGAATTTTATACATCTATTTTTCTCCTATCTAGTGGTTCAATGGTGGTATTCGCACTGGTTCTAGCGAAACTGTAGTGGTGACAAGCATTTGGCCCTGGCCACCTGCCCTTGTCCTATCCTGTCCTTTTTTTCTTGCTCTGTTTAATTGTGCAGAACAGCTGTTTAGCATGCCTTCCTGCTCACCCAGGCTATCTCAGATAAGTTCAATGCTTGCAGTTTAGAAGCCACGCAGCAGTGCAGTTGGCATGTGCGCACACGTGCACTGAACCGGTAGTAAAACCGGTTGCATCCCTCCACTGTAGTGGTTGTCTAGATTTTGCAGATATGGTAGGCCTAATTTCTGCAATCAGTGAGAGATCACTGGGCTATTATCTTGTAAATACAGATAGTCTTTGACTTATGGGACCAGCTGTTAAGCAAATGCGACTTCCCCTATTAGCTTTGCTTGTCACAAGCCCCTGGAAAGTTTGCAAATGATGATCATGTGAGCCAGGGATATTACAACCATAATAAAAGCATTAGGTTTCCATGTCCCCAAATTTAGATCACATGATCACCGTGATGGTCATAAGTGCAAGGACTGATCACTTTTTTCAGCATTGCCATAATTTTGAATAGTTATTAAATGAATAGTCATATGTGTGTACCTGTATAAGCAACTCCCCTTAAACAGTTGACCTGACATATAGTATCTGAAGTTTCAATCTTAGAGAAATTAATTTTAATATTATTTAAAATATTAGTTTTAATATTTCTCTTATTTATGAGAACCCTACCCATAACACATGAGGAAAAGAATGGATTCTTGCTTATTAGGGCCAATGTTAAGCAGGAGAACATGATTTTTCTATTACTAACCATTCTTTTTCATGAGGAAGATTGTATTTCTGTGGCTAACAATAAAGTGAACTTACAGATTGGCTCTTGTCTTTGTCCACTGTGGCCTCCATCTCCCAAACCTGCTGCCCATCTGAAAAAAATATTAAGCTATGCATGAAAATTGTTCCAGAATGTATGGAAGACAGATGTAGATAAAGTCATTAGGAATGAACTCCTTTTTATATTATAGTGTTCAAAGTACTTTTTTTTTGGCACATGTTGCCCTACAACCATACTTAAAGATACATGATGATTACTATTATTATTATGGTTTATTGCACAGTCACCCAGATGTTCAAAATGGATTTAGCATTTTAATCCATCTACTGAGTCCATCCTCAGGACCTAGGATAGGCACATGTTGATGTTTGATGGCATAGGAAATATTGTCACCATATGTAAGCTACTCTGAGTAAAGCTGCCTTTTGCAATTGACTGATGGTGAATTTGTCTATGCCGATGGTGTTCAAGTGGTATTCCAGTTTATTATTGCATGTTGCACATGGAAAGATAAGGTTGAACAAATCACCTATTTTTTTCCCTAGGATCAGCTCACAAATTTATCGTAGCGGTGAAGTTCGAATTAAAAATGTCAAGAATCTGACTGCAGTTAGTCCTGCAAAAAAGCAACTCTTTGGATTTCTAAACTTACATACCATATTAAAACTCACTAATGTAGTACTTAAATTCAGCTGCAAAACTGAGAGTATAGGAATAGTATGTCTAAATGCATGCAGAAGATTTCAGAAAGCACAGGGCTAGTTTTGTTTTTAGGATTTCAATGCTATTAATTTCTCACCCTAAGCAATTCTGTTATATTACTTAGGTTTAGTAAAACTAGAAGCTTTTCAATATTTGTTATTTTTGCCCAGTATTGAAAATGTTTCCAGGAGGTGATGCTTCTACTGTACTAAAAACAAATAGTTGTTGGCTACACAATCTTTCCCAGTGTGAGACCCATACCATATTTTGATCAGTCATAGTTGGCACGAGGTGTGTGTGTGTGGAATCTGATAAGCATCCTGCCCCAAGCAGTCATTAACAAGTTAAAACTTATGATGTTCCCACAAACACTAGCTTCTTCCTTGAACTAAAACTTTCCTAGTTCCTCCAAACTTTCCTTGCAACTCAAAAGATCTTATATGAGTTCCTTTCCTTCCTCTCTACTTTGTCAGCATATTACAGGCATTGTAAAAATTACACAAATCTTTCACTAATACATGAAAGACACTTTCACATCCTTGATGCTGAATGGGAGTTTTGGGGGTGGGGAAAATTGTCTCTTCCATAATTGGTTCTACCAATGCTGCTAACAAAATTTGATGCTTTTCATTTCACAACTGCATTTCTGTTATGGCACTTATTCTGGGGCCTTTCTTGATGATGGCTATAATTTAGCGATTTCTTTCAAATGTTCTGCATATCAAATAGAAAAAAACCACCCTGTGGTTTGCAAAGTAAATTGAACTTGGGCAAAATAATCAACCAACCTATGTTGATAATGTAAGCATTATTCTCAACCACCAACCAAAAGGGAATTGTTTTGGAGTATCTTTACTACATACTGAAGTATGACTGATAATATCATATTCTATGGACAATAATTTAAATTAAATTAAAGCAATAAGATTCAGGAACTGAAACAGCAAACGGTCTTGGAACACTTTAAAAACTAGCAAGACCCTGGATTTTTTTGTTTTGCTGCAAACAATGAAAACTGCAAAGCATTTATGGCATTGGATAAGGATACACAGAACAAAGACATTTGCCATAATATTAGCCTTAATAGTTTAGCAAAGCCCAAGATTCTGCTTTAATTTAAACTAGCAACCTTACTGAAGAGGTGGATATTTTCTAGAAACAGTCTAAAATTAAATCAATGTCTTTAGCTAAAAACACTTCAAAATGTACTTATTTATATTCACATAACTTTTCACAGAATTTATTTCTGATTAAACATACATGGGATGCTAGAATGTTAAATGTATGATTTGAAATGCTAATGTCTTTTTTAAAATAAATTATTATTAGAAGCTACAGATTATAAAATAGTTATGTTGGAGCAGAAAGCAGTGGTACCATTCAAAATAACCCTTTCCCCTCTAGCTGTTAGTTTATGACATCCATTCCAAAATTAATAAATTGCAACATAGAAAATATTCATAAGGGTACTATTGGAAGAAAATAAAGTTTAAAAACAGAAGAGAGTATATGTAGCTCAGCGTTCAACTGTGGAGTTCTTGGTGGTCCATGAGATTAGTTCTTTTGCTTGCAGATGTTTCATTACCCGAATAAGTCACATCATCAGTGCTTGCTACAATGAGAACAAGAGACAATCCAAAAGCTAAGAAGGAAACAAAAAGACCAGAACACATCCTCTTCATCGGACTACATTTAGATAAGCGGGGATTAATATGAGACAAACAATCAAGGAACTACCGAGAAAACCATACCCCCATCAATAGTGGCAGGGAAAGCTAATATACATAAACTGGGAGAAAACCCACACTCACTAGCACTGATGTTACCTAGTCATGTAATAAAACATCTGCAAGCAAACAATCAAGCTCAGAGAACACCAAGGGCCCTGCAAAATAAGATTTAATTATGCACAACCTAATTTCCCCACCATCCCACATTTTAGCATTGTGTTAGTTTGCTTTTTAATGCTGGTGACAGGTGCAATCCACTGAGCAACTTCTCAATCAATTGTTGACGTACCAGTGTGCAAACTGTCTCCCCATACTGAAAACTGCTGTATATTAGAATAATGTGAAACAAATAGTGGTATGTTGAAAAACAACACTAAACCTATCTGGTTAAAGAAGAACCTCAACCTCTGAAAAGGAATCTGACCAGAATGGATTTATAAATAAATTTGTTCATCTGCAATTCTAAACTATAAGAACCAGGCCTCTTTCTCCCCAATAGCATCCTTTTATTCCCAGGAGAGAAATTTGTTTCAATCTGGGCAATTCCAGAAAAAAAGTATGCTTGTCCCTCTATTGTATCACCTTAGATCCCACATACAGCCGACATTCTTCTAAAAGAAAATACTCACCATCTATAACAGGGGTGTCAAATTGGTGGCCCGCAGGCCAGATGCATCATGTGCAGGCCACACCCACCCCAGCTCCGCAAAGGGAAAACCATCATGAAATGTCACATGAGGGCAATGTGACGCCATGAGTTTTGACACCCGTGATCTATAAGAACAACCTGGGTACCAATGAGGACTCCAATGAGGACTGCATGGAAATATTCTGTTGTCAAAAAGCATTCAGGCCTCTGTTAAAAATTCTCCATTTGCAACCTGAAAAGATGGGCTGTTTCAAAGAAAACAAGTTGCCCTGAAGATGTGGGAGCAAGAGACGAGAAGGAAGAAGGAAAGCAGTAGAAGAGGGGAAGCAGTAGACACATTTCACACTTGGAGCCAAGATTACATTGAGCAAGATTTATGATGGGACTGGCTTATTAATGAATAGTTCTGTTCCTTTCATGGTTGCCTTGTGTAGGTACAATTTTTCCATTCACTGTAGCTTCACTATGAGGCACAGTAAGCTACATCTAATGTAGGTCTTGAAGATGTTATGGGTATCTGGGCTCCTTTTTTCATTCAGCCAACTCTAGATGTTTCTTAGATGATGGTAAGGAAGGAGTTTGTTTGGTATGGAGTGAACAACCACTCAATGAAAATAACATGATAGTAAAATGACTGTATTGTTAGAAGCTGGGAATAAAAGCATAATCTGTGGGATGAGAGAAGGTAAAGTAAAGGAGAAGTTATGAGTCAGATTTACTGAGTCAGAGGAATTTCTGGGACTACCCCAAGGTGGCTGCCATTTACATTCTAGCTTATGCTCAAAGGGAGTTCATACAGGCATAAAGTCCTTCGTTGTTCTTGAAGTCAGCTTACACACAAGGGTTCCAGTTTTTCACAGAGTGTGCTGAAACATTACCAAACCGCCCTCAGGAAGAACAGCAGCTGCAGAGCTCAAGAGAACAGGCAGCCTTCAACGCAGGTTAATTGTAAAGTTGTAGCACACAATCAGCAAACCCAAATGACTAAAACACCCCCCACAACACATTTGATTAAACACAGCTGGAAATATATTTAAGCCTAAAACTAAACCCTGTAGTAAGCAAACAAACAGCACAATTTTATACTGCAGGCAACTATATCCAAGTTTGTAATTCCTGAAGTCAGTTCTGCAAAGTTAGCAAGTTTATACAACTTATTATCCTTCTGCTAGTCGTGAAAAAAAGAACAAAGATGTCAGAAGCCACCCCCACCCAATTGCTTGCAATAGTTTTCAGCCAATCATCTCTTAATTACTTGTAAGGATTAAACTGGGATACTATGGATCAAACACAATTTGTCTCAATGGGTAAGCCTGCTGCTTGGAAAACAACTGCTACCACTGTTAAAGATTTACTTGTCCCCTGGCGATTTTGCAAATCTACATATATGTAATATTTTGAATATCTTAGAGAGCTTCTTTGGACAGAAGTTTGCCACATTGCAAAACATCACTTTATACTTACAGTATGAAGGAAGAAAAAAGGGTTGGATCAGGCATACTCGTTCTCATTCTGTCTCTTCAAATGTGGTTTTCATTCATTCATTTATTCATTTGTAAAGTCACACATTCATTTATGCTAGTAGAGAGCTTGTACAGTTTATTATTCACAGACATGTCCCAAATTCTTTATTGAATTACCAATAGATGCTACTTATCTCCTTTAGTTCCATCAACCTAGCCACAAAGAAGAAAAACCATTTCATTTTCTCTTCTAGCCTCCTTAATGTGAATGTAATTCTTGAAGGCCTGACTTCAGCAGCTGAGTAGCCCACAGCAGATGGCAGCATCTATTTAATCTTGTGATTTCAATAAAATTAAATAGGAGGCACTTGAATGAAATCATACCTGAAAAACTCAAAATTGTAGGCTGGATTGAGTCATAAACTCATCCCAAAATAAGACGATGGCAAACAATTTCTATATATTATTTATTAGAAAACAACAAGATATATCCACATGGTTGCCAGGAGTTTGTGGAGGTTATTATTTTTTTTTAATCTAAACATATTTAGTTTCTTCTCACTGAATTGGAAGATTTGTGGGATATCTGATTTTTTTACTTATTCTATGCCAGGCGTTTCATAAATTAAAAATGCTAGAAATAGGGAGAAGAAACAGAACGTTCTTATCTGAAGAGGTTCACAATCTCAATTCCAACTTTGCAGGAAGTAATTGAAGTTGGAGAAGAAAGGAAAAAATGAGTGTGGTATGAACAGTGACTATTACATATATTTAGATTCATTTTTAACTGGAACAAGATAAGAGAGAAGATAGCAACACAGATATTCTGGAAGAGTTACAACACGTGGATTACAGATGAGACAGAACAATGTGGTAGAATTTGGATCTGACAGGAATGGATAGGATTATTCTGGCTGCAGATAACAAGTGCCATTTTAAAACCCTTCTTTATGTAAAGCAAGCAAGCCAAACAAAATCTTCCTGCAATTCTTAAACAAATTGCACATAAAGAGAACATTTCAAGCCAGTCTAGTTGCTATATATCAGGTGTCAGCATTTTGCAAATGAGAACACTGAAAATTCTTCCTTTCCTTCCCATGTAGTCTAAAATGGTATACACACCACTTCACAGCATCATTTCCTTCCCTCAAGCAGCAGACACATTTGGATGCCTGCTGCATATAAAGACCAAGGAACTGTAAATGAAATGGCACAAGTTTACTCCACCACTAAAGCAACAGAAGCATTTTGGTTTGATTTGGTGACCAAACCACTCAAATAATACTAAGAAAATCTCATGAACCCAAAATATGCAAACAACCTGTCCCAAAGATGCTTTTTTTCAAAGGCAACTGGACTTCTTCATTAAAAACAAAGTCCAGTTGCCTTTGGGAAAAACATATTTGGGACAATCGTGACTTGGATGACCGATAATCTCCATAGTCATTCAAACCACTTGATAATACTTTAGACTGACCCTAAATTCTACAGCAAATGTCACTGTGTGTCTGTTTAGAGACAGTGGTGAAAGCATACACATTAATGTGACTTTCTCCCATTTGATTAGCATTATCATTTACTCCTGATGCAATGTTCTAATGACAACAGATGATATTACCCGCATAGCCCCATGTCTGCAGGAAACAAATGTTTCCCTAGCACAGCTGGAACAAACCTGGTTCTTTAAATATGGTAGCCTTGTACATAAAAAGGTAATAATCTCATGGCAATTGTACTGACCTTTCAGTTTGTATATCATGTTCCATCTGTCTTGCTAATATGCTGTTATAATATTGAGTGTACAAGCCCTAATTTTAGTTTGTCAATATTTGTATTTCCCTGAACATCTCTGAATGTTAGCTCTAAATCTATGGCAAAACAGGAGGCGGTCTGAAATCAGGTTTGCTTTGTTTGAGAGAGAGGGGAAAAAGAGTCTTCTGGTAATCTATTACTTCCTACTTCGAATAAACATTGTGCTGGGTTTTCTACGGAAAGCGAAGCAGTCGTGTAGCTGATGCTTCTTGATTTGAAGAGTGTTTGGAATCCTAGAGATGAAAGATTCAAATCCAACTTTCTGTTCAATGCAGGAATACAATTTAAAGCACCCCAGATCAGAGATCCAGCTTTCACCTGAACACATTAAATGAAAGAGAGTCTAATACCACTTGGAATAATTTATTCCAATATTAAATTGCTTTTTTCACTCTTCTAATATTCATTTAAAACCTGCCTCCCCATTACTTAAATCCACTATTTTGTGTCTTGTACTCCAGAATGAGACAAACAGACCTTGGTTTTCTGATACATGACAGCCTTTCTTATATTCCAAAATGTACTACCATAACTCTCCTTGGTCATTTTTTCTCCAAATTAAATATCCAGCTCCATCAATTGTTTTTTTTTTCAGTTTATAGTCCCCTAAACATTTTCACTCTCTCTTAAATGTAGTCCAATTTCATGGAATCCTTTACATAATATAATATATAATGCTGAATATAATGCTTGAAACTACCAATGCAAAAAAGTGCAATTATTACTTCCTGAGATCTGAGAATACATGTGTCTGTTCTTTCAGCCCATTTATTACAACATATCAAAATGATTGTAAATGTTATGTTTATCTCTATCTTGTAATGCAACAGTTATGCATAACCTTTTTCTATCCATTGCTATGTACCTCTTCATTAACAAAAACACTGAATACCCAGCACTGATCCTCGTGCATCTCCCTTATTACCTCTTTCCAATCTCATGAAGATCCATTGATGAGCATTCTTTGAATATTATTTTAAGCCCATTAAAATCCACTTAACTGCCAAACTGTCGGTGAACATTTCATTTAATATCTGAAATGTTTCATTCTACTTTATCTCAGTCAAGTTTCAACAAGCACAAATTGATATGCAAAATTCTCCCCTTCCTGTTATCATCTCAGTAATTCATCAAATAGGTTAGTCCGGTAGACAGAAAATATCTCAAGATTAGCCAATGCATTTTGCAGTCCATTGATTGATACAGTACTATATTTTCATGGATCTAGTCCAGGGGTTCTCAGTCTTGGCAACTTTATGACATGTGGATTTTAACTCCCAGAATTTCCCAGGCATCCATGCTGGGAATTCTGGGAGTTGAAGTTCACATGTCTTAAAGTTGCCAAGATTGGAAATTGCTGATCTAGTCCAACATTCCAGCCAACACTTCCCCTCTCTTAAAAGTTTATCTGAGTCTCAAACTTAGGGAGTCGTCTAATCCTAGAAACAGCTGGATGGTTGTAATTAACCACAGTGATAATAATACAACCTGCAGATACTGAGAGATACCAATTATATAGGTATACAATATAACCGATACCAAACAAAACAGTAAAATACAAAGAAAAAGATGAAGGAAAGGAAAAAAAGAAAGAAAAAAGGAGAACCTCTATTTTACATATTTTCAAAATATTAATGGAACAGTATGCTATTTTATTGTTAAATTTTTAGACCACATAGAATCATATTATTCAATTTGTTTCTTTATTGTACAAGGCCATCTTGAAGGATGAGATGACATAAATCATGAAGTTAGACTTTAAAATTTGATATGCATAGATCTTTCCAAGAAACTCTTGTTACAAATTGCCTGCAGAAAGTATCCCAAGCTATTCATATATAGGGAAGCTCAACATTTTAAAAATCTTTAGCATCTATTAATATCTCTGAACCTTAACTTTTTATGTTACAGAGTTTTTGTAATTACATATGAGATTAAATTTACTGTTTTGTTTGCAATTGTTACCATTGGTGTTATCTGTATTTTTAGTGTGCTTTTAAAAAATTAATAACAATTTTAAATTATCATTTTAACTGTTTCATATACAGTATGCATTAGTTGCAATTACTTGTAATTAACTTTAAAGCTCAATTAGCCTCTGTTAAAGTTTATGGGTGGCTTATCTATCAACTTTATGGATTAATTAAAGATTAATCTGATACATTTATATCCTGCCTTTTAGAAAACTAAATACAAAAGAACAGCAATAGAAGTTCCTAAAGAGATTAATAAACCAGGGAAGGGTAATGTCCATGGATAGCTTAAGTCCCTGGGATTCATTAATTCAGATCCTCCCAACAATACTGAATTTAAGAGGGAGAAAAAGATAGTTAATGGTCATTTTCCCAGCATTATTTTGCACATACAGCAAAAAGAATTTGCAATTTTTTATGTTGCTGTGTTTTATTTCATCTTTTGGCTATTCTGAGCTCCTGCTTGGAATTAACAAGGGAAAAGGAAGTTTTATAGCAGTTCTTAAATACTTGGATTATTAATGATTAATGGCCACCTAACTGGTTTCATATCATTATATTTTGTTATATGCCACTAATCAACCTGTGCAGTGGAGGAATTCAAATTTTTTACTACCGGTTCTGTGGGCGTGGCTTGGTGGGCGAGGCTGGGTGGATTAACCCTGTAAAGTGGAAAAAAAGAAAAGGAGATTTCTTCCAGTTCTCTGAACTGCTTAGAAAATTTACTACCGGTTCTAGCGAATAGGCTAGAACTGGTTGAATTTCACCTCTGGACCTGTGGTTAAAGAGAGAAGCATATGCCACAAAATCGGAGAATGTACTTCTTCTTACAAATAGCAGAATGTGTAAGTGGTCTAACTTGGGGTTCTTCAATGTCCAGAGTTTAGGCTGGGAATGTCAACAATGCAGTTCTGTCTGCATGGGAATTTTTTTCATTCCCCAATTGGAACCAAGTCAACATAGGAAACAATTCCAAGATAAGAATGTGTTATGCAGTTCAAACCATCAGTTGAGATTTCTGATGTCCCCTAAGAGTGTTGTGCAACTTAAGGCAAGTTGTTCAAGGACAAATGAAGTTTAAAAAAAATCTGGCCTTATATGGTAGCAGTGAAGCTGATCTAGCACTGATGGGCCATGGACATTTTTATAGGCATTCCAGGATCATTCTAATGGTTACTACTTTGCCCAGGTTACCAAAAACTTTTGATGTCTCCAGAATCCATAATTCCAGCTATCATACTTCTTCTTACTCTGGATTTTACATAAATATAGCAACATAATTGCTGTTGCTAATTATGGGTGGTATCATTTTAATACGGGCCAGTGGAAAACAGGGTAGCCATTCATAATGGGAGGTAAACTGAGGTAGTAAGCCAGAGGGCTGATTACCTGGATATGAAAATATTTATAATGCTTCTGCAAAACCATACCGGATACATATGGTATGATTATTTATCTCCACCTTCTTTCTTTTGGAAACAGACTATGTTATGAACAACTAGGGACTATAACAGGCTCTCATGCATAGATTCTGCCCATCCTTGTTTTTGTTGACTCATGCTTCAGAGTCAATAAAAACATGATCTGTTAATTGGTTAGTGGTTTCATTCCCTGGTTTCTTCCACAATTCCACAGCAAGACTCCCATAGTTGCACATAACATTAACATTAATCTAAAGTGCAAATTGCTCATTGACTTCACCTTTTTCAAGCAACATTAGAGACACATGGGTCCTTCATCACCAAGCTAATCATATGAATACAGATTGTGCAAAGAACTCATAAATGCATTTAATAGATATTATGCTAGCACTGGTGGTGTTACATAGTTGGTTAATGAAATATCTGCAAGCAAACAACCAAGCTCAGAGATCACCAAGGACTCCACATATTATTTTCATATCTCTTCCCTTCAGATACATTCTACTAAAAGATGAACCAAGATGTTATTAGAAAATAAATATAGTGAAGCCATCCTATGAATGCTGTAGTGGCCTAGAGGTGTAGATGCTTGCCACACACTCAAGAGGCTGAGAGTTCAATCCTAGGCAGTAATAGCTTTTTTCTCTATCAGGGTACAAAGATAAACTATTTGCTGTGAACTCCAGATAGGCATCAGGAAGGGCATCTGGCCAGTAAACGCTCAGCTCCATTCAGTTGCCTTGACTCCATCCTGATTCAAGGGATTAAGGGTTGTAAAAGGAAAAAAATAGTGACGCCATCCCAGCCATGCCTATAGAAAAGGCTGCACACTCATATCAAAAGTTGTTTCTTTGAGTGATGTTTCTACTCTGTAGTACAATGGTGGGGTTTGTTCTGATTTTGCATGGAGGCATAATATGGAATTAAACTCTAGCAGAAGATCTAATGGTGTCAGCACTCTTTACAGGATTAAATGCATTTTTAAGGGAAATGTGTAATTCTATCTTGTTTAACTCAGGCTGTGATTGGACCACAAGCTTTGTGCCAAACTCTAGGAGAAGTCAAGATGTCAGCCTGCATTAGGTAAATCTTATTTGATCTATTACAGTACCCTCAGAGTTGTTTTGCTTAATTAGCCAATTAAAGGGTACCCCAAATCTGCACACATTACTCACAATCCCTTACTCATGAATCGGGGTTTGTGAAATGGCGGCAAAAATGTGTTTTCTGCCACAGCTTAGCTGAGCTGGCATAAGAAATCAACCAAGAGGTTTGGGAAATTCTCTTTGCATTTCTCACAAGCTTATTCTGAGGTTTTAGAGCAGCAACTTGACAGACTGTCAAATAAAGTGTCCAAAATAAGTAACATTTATTTAAGTTATTGTGGATGAAAAAAAATCTACTGTAGCTTCCAATAGTACATCTGATCCAATCAACACAAGTGGGATTCAGCATGAGTAATCAATCTAGGCTAACTTTGCCACGGACCTGGATTTATGTATGAACTTGCTGGCTTGGTTTTATGATTTTGCTTAATGCATGAACTCATCTATTATGGCTTATTATTACATGCAAACCAAGCCATTGTACCATTCTTATTTCTTTATTTTTGCAATTAATATGGTACTTAATTCCTAAAAAGGCTCTGAGCAGCTTACAAAAATAAAATTGTAGGAATTTTACAGGGAAACGGTTGTTTACTGCTGGGAATTGTTTATTGCGGGATACCTACCATTGGGTTAATCTCCCAACCATGTCTTGGTAGCTTTTCAAAAGGCCCCCAGGGTTAGTGATGGAATATATTATAAGGAGAGGGATAGCTACAGAATTGTTCAACAACTTAACAGAAGATGTAATGGTGTTGTGGCTTATGAGTGAATGCACCAACAATATTTGTTCAAACTGGACTCCTAATGACTTCATGGATATCTCTATATGGTTCTTCAGCAACAATAATGATTGGGTTTGCCTTAACTGCTAGTGTATGATAGTTCATAGACTGGGAGAGAAACATAGCAACAGATCAGCCAATGGGAGCTGATTGGTGACTGAAACAGTTTTGGAACCTGGGCATGGCTTAGCTCTGAAACAAAAACTGAAACAAGTTTGTGCAAGCTGCTGCTCTGAACTGAAACTGCAACTTAACTCCTCTCCTCTGCTTGTGTTTGCTACCATGTTGGAAAAATCTGCTTTTGGTACTGTATGCTTATTTCATATGTTATATATAAAGAGAAGTTATTGGATCCTACTGAGATCATTTATCTGTGTGTGCTTCTGAATGTGTGTGCTGCTGCAAACTTTTAACATTAACCATTTTCTAGGGTATTTTTTAAACTTCCAAATCTATCTTTCAGCCTTCATATTTCCTAATAGTCTCTCACCCAAGCACTATCCAAATCCAACGAAATTTAATGTCCAAGCCTAGTATTCAAACTAGTTCCTAAATAAATTGTAATTAAATCCAAATGGGTTTATATCTCATTATAGCCATTTTACGGTTCATTGTCCATAAAGTCTAAATAGATAACCACAACAAAGTCAATTTGTTAGCAGAAAATTAGAATTATAGTAACAGAAAAGATGTAGAATTTGAACACTAACCATTAAATTAACTGTGAAATGGGCAGGAAATACGTCTGACAAATAAATTTGATAAACAAATAGTGATCTGTTTATAACAGTTATTATTTACTCAACCCTTTTCATGAGTCAATATTTTTGTTCTGAAGACAGAAAGCCTTTTCATTTTCTACTATATAAGTATATGCCCCTATCATTGGCATTAGGCTAAAATATTATATAAGATCTTTGTTATAAACTACTATTTGCACTGGATCAAGGCTCATGTAGAATTACTAGTGAGGCAACAATATGCTACTCCATAAAGTGTAAGCAAAACTTCAGCGATCTTTGAAAAGTCAACTATAACTAACATAATCCTCTGCAAAAATTATTTCGGTTCTCAATCACCAAAGACCTGACTAAACAGTTTTCCCGAGTGGCTTCAAACTTAATGCATAGCTAATTCTGATGCTATATATACTTGCTCTTTCATAATTCTTATTCAGTCACCTCTAAATACCTTGCTGAGGCTTCCAAAGATATGTGGTAGCATCTCCCCTTTAGACCTAGGTTAGCATAACCACAGACAATTAATTACATTTCAGTTCTGCCTGATTTCTTGTAATCTTCTGCAATTAGCTGGCTTGAAGGTCTGGTGATATAAGTTCTGGACTTCGCAGACAGTTGTCCTGATCAAGTAAAACCATTCTCTTATGCTGCCATTATGATCTTGTACATTGTGCATGATTAACCACATAGGGCATCTCCATGATTTTAGAAAAGCTGTTATAGCATCTTAAGAGAATTTGATTTCCAGAAATGAACAAAACATTTTCTTTCTTCAGAAAGGCTACATTCTGTGGTCACCTTGTTTGTTCAAGTGGGAGAAGAGACCATAGTTATTTAAACAGGCCAGTATTTTAATTTCACCAAGAAAGCACCCAAGGAATGATTCACCAAGGCCAAACATACATGTCAAAGTCTGGCTGGGAAGCGGCCAGGGTTATTAGTCATCCATGCTGTAGCCCAACCCCAAAATTGACATTTTGCACCCAGAGAATAAGTTTATCCCCCTTTCTAGCTCATCTGAACAGAACAGAACAGCGGCTCAGCAGTAAAACAGCAGGGACTGATCTGGTTCTAGGTTTATTTCAACGAATATCTTATGCAATTCAAGAAATAACATAGAAGAAGGAAAAAAATGCACAAACATTTAATGAAACAAAAGCTCCACTCAAAATAAAACCACTGGGAACCACCGTGTAATGAAATGAGTCACACCAGGATGCGATGACTAAGTGGGAGACTAGGGAATTCCACTGTGTGTGCCAGCTTTTTAATGGGATCAATTAGCTTTCAACAGGTGATAGAAGATTCTTTCCCTTCCTCCCACTGCCTTTCCTCAGTTCCAAGACAAATGCATTAAAAGGCAGTTGCTGCTTTTAAACAAATACCCTGCAAAGCTTGATAATCACTGACAGGCTGGTTTCTAGGCGCCCCCGTAGTGTGTAGCAAGCCAGGGAATCCAAGCCAGCAGTAGTTGCCTTTGTTAACAGAGAGCTTACCAGTTGCAAAATTCCAAAAACGTGTGTCATGCAGAGAGATTTTCCAAAACACTGGATTCCACGCTGTCACTGATTCTTTTTCAGTTATGGCAACTGAGTTTCTACGGCCACTCTTATTGTCTCTTGAGTGTTTATTTTCAGGATTATCTTCCCCCCCTTCTATCCACTCCCTAATTTCACAAGATTTGTCTGGGATTCCCCTATTTTCCATCTGACATTTGCTGACCGTGTTACAGAAATGCTTGAACAAGCAGTCAAAGCTACAATAAAAAAGGTAGAAATTCTCATGGAACATTCACAAAGCTACATTCATCAATGTTCACATTATTCTCCTTGCCAAAACTGCCATAGCATTATAATTCCATTAGCCTCTCCTACATACAGGTCAGCTTTTTGTGAGGTAATCCAGACAAGAAACACACCCAGAAGTACTAGATCTAACTTTATTGTAAGGTAACATTAACAGAAACTTGCAAGTCTGAATTTATTGAGTATTCTTTGAAAAAGTGACTAAATTGGTGGACCAGTGAAATGCTGTGAGCCCATGTTACTTAGACTTCAGTAAGGCATTTGACAAAGTAGACCACAGCCTATTTTTTGGTAAGATAAAAAAAAATGTGGGATAGACAGCATCACCACCAGATGGATTTGTAATTAGCTGACCAACCATACTCAACATGTAGTCCTCAGTGGAACTATATCTAAAGGAAAGAATGCAGTGGGGTCAAAAAATTGTCTTAAGCCCAGTACTTGTCAAGATCTTCATAAATGATTTAGATGAAGGGATAGAAGGGGAACTCATAAAATTTGCAGATGAGACCAAGTGGGGGGTGGGATAGCCAATGCATTAGAAGATAGGCTGAAGATTCAGAAGGATGTTGACAGACATACATAGAATACTGCATCCAGTTTTGGTCACCACAATAAAAAAAAAGGTGATGAGACTCTAGAAAGAGTAGAGAGAAGAGCAACAAAGATGATTAGGAGATTGAAAGTGAAAGCATATGATGAACAGCTGCAGGAACTGGGTGTATCTAGTCTAGCAAAGAGAAGGACTAGTGGTGGTATGATAGCAGTCTTTCAATATTTGAGGGTCTGTCACAGAGAACAAAGGGTCAACCTATTCTTCAAAGCATCCGAGGCCTATCAGCCCTCTAAAATGGTCTGTCCATACCAGGGGTCGGGAACCTTGGCTCTTTCATGACTCATGGACTTCAACTCCCAGAATTCCTGAGCCAGCATGGTTCCCTACCACTGGTCCATACTGTACAATATTGAGAGTATAACCTCAATAAAATAGAACAATAGTAAATAGATGAAAATAACAGTAACTATGTTTCTAGAGATTCAGGGCCCTGGGAGCAATTGTCCTACTTGCAACAATACTGGTCAGGGCAGAAAATTCACAGATAATCATCACAAAGTCAAACTGTACTAGGTCAAAACAATCTTGGAGGCATGTCAGGAAGGCTAGGGCTACTGTGACTGAATGGATTAATTTTGACACTTTTTTTCTGTAAGGCAATTCAGATTGTGCTATTGTTGAAAACCAAGTAATCCTGACATTGCTTTGGAATCTGATATTCTGCAGAGCAGTACTTTTTTTCTGGGAGAAAGAAAGGAAACTAAATGTGCCTTACACAGCTAGGAATAATGTAGATACCATCCCGATTTTCTTTGTAACATCATTTTCATTTCTGCCATTGGCAGGAATTAAAACCCGTTTTATGAATTATGTTATAAAGTAAAGAAAAAAGGCGTTATATTTCTTTACTATCAAGAGATTTTTCTCTTGGTGAAGAACCTTAGGAAGATGATTTGTGGGGGGGGGAGTGTTCAAACTATGCTTTTGGGCGTGTAAAAGAGATGGGGACTTCAAAACTAAAAATAATCAAATGGCTTAGCAGAAAATAATCACAGAATATTGTTTATAAGTTTTAGGACGATATTAAGGGAGGTGGGAAATTGTACAAAACATGGAGGCTTTGTATCAATGCATCATTATTCTTTAGTCCTCATGCAGCTTTCTACAGCCTCTATTCCATTAACTAAAAAAGGAACATGAAAAGATGGAAACTCTTTAGGAAGTAAGTTGACACCTAAGTTTTTGGGTGAACTAGTAATCTACAAGGAGATATTAAATTGTAAAGAGATTTGTTGGCATTAATGAAGTAACAGATGAACATCTGCAAATAAGGTTTATCTTGGGGCCAATGTCCCTGCTCATGGAAACTAACTTGGGGGTTTTCTCCTTTGCTGAGTTGAAGTGCTATCATTGCATCTTAAAACACTAGACAACTATCCCACCACAAAATCCAGTTTTCCTTATTGCCAATCCCTATCCTGATTTAACAGCCTGTGCTCCCAGTTAGTCACTTCATTCCTCGTAAGGAGTATGCAAATACCCTTGAAGAAGAAATGCAAGAATCCTTAAATAAATATCAACTTAACCGAGGGAAGGAATGCAGGGGTGTCAAACTTGGTATAAGAAGACAGAGAGAAACATCAGATAAACAATTAAGCAGTAAACAATGTCTTGGTCAAGGAACTACCAAGGATAAAACAATAATCCCATCACCGCTGATGGAGTAGGCTACTCCATATAAGCAGAAAGTAAACTCCACATTCACTAGCACTAAGGATATGGCCTAGTTGGGTAATGAAATGTTTGCAAGAAAACTCAAAGAGCACCAAAGATTCCAATGGCACACATTTTTAACTGTTAGCTAAAGGCTCAATAGATGAAAGGGACAGTAACATCCCAAAACCAACTTTATGCATCATTCTGCACTGTCTCCAAGAGTTGTAGAAACTAAAGAATTCAGCCATTTACTTATTAGATATGTTATCTAGCCTTTCCTCAAAATGCTCAAAATTGTTTATGTGGAAACCTCCCTCTATTTTATCCCCATTTTTTAAAAAAACACACAATGAGGCATGCCAGGCTGAGAAGGATGATTTGCCCCAAAGTATAAGTATTCTTATATTTCCATACTAGGAGTAAACTTCAACTTACATGTTCCCAGGTCTATTCATCTACCTTTGCACATTACTAACATTCCTTACCGAGAAAGTACTGCTAGTCCTATCACCACCATTGATTTAGGGAGGGGGTATATAAGGAACTCAAACACCACAAGGTCCATTTAAGCAAGTGCAATATGCATTCCACTTACTATGCATCATCCACAGATGGTGCAAAGCACACACATACTACATGTGTATTGCATACATTGCTTTTAAAAAAAAAATACAAGAGCTTTATTCAGATGCTGCTAGAGCACAAATTTGCAAACTCCCATTCCCCCAGAGTTCACTTCCTTCCACCATTTCCTGTGCCAGGTTTAGAATGACTGGGTCTTTTTATAAACTGCATGCTGATCTCATTAATATGTAGTGTAGTCAAGCCAACATAGTAAAGGTCAGTTATTTTCATGGCCCAGCCTCAATGTATTGCAATTTAACACCTACATGACTTTCAGGTTGAGAGCCAGATGATGCAGACCAGTGGCTTGACTTTCTCTCTAATTAGACAAGAAGGGTTGGAAGTGATAGTCTAAATGGTAACAGTGTTTTTGAATTGGAAGACACGGGTACCAAATCAAAGTGGGATGTCTGTCTTACCTTTTTGTTCAAAGGTCTGGAAGCTGTATTTGATTGGGGGAGAGGGATAGTCTTCTGGATATCTATGGAAATTAAAACTTGGCTGATTCCATCTAGCCCTGTTCTCAAAATAACAATCTCACGGAACATAAGATGTTGAGTAGAGAAACTTTTGTTGAGAAGAAGCTTCACTCTCCCATTTCCATCATAGTAATGGATACCTCTCCCCCTTTCAGCTGCACACAGCACTGTGACTTATGGTTACAAGTTAGAACTGTAAACAGGACCTTTGCCAAGCACTAGAACTTATTATACAAAGCACCTTTTCTTTCCCCAACCCATTAAAGCAGCCACATCATTTGCAGAGTTCATGATGCGGCTTTGAAAGCTGCTTCTGGCTGTCTCCATTCCTCATGAGTCATCCAATGGAGAAATGGAGAGATAAGGGAGTACACTTTCCTTTCCAGATGCTGGTGTGCTTTTCTTCTCTCTCCTCCTCTCTCTCTTTTTGGCTATTTGCTTTTTATAAAAATGCAAGTCTTTTCCTAGAATCAACAATCAGGAAAATAACTGACAGCCTCACCAAGGAGCCTATGTAGCCTTTGCTCCAAGATCTTACAGAAGTTTTTGTTATCCTTTGAGCCATTCATTAACATTATATACTAAATATACAAGTGAAAGCCTGATTTATGAATTTATGAATAAGTTCCCATTGAAAAATCTACTACTTTCTGTACATTTTTCTGTCTGTGAATGCAGACATAGTCTGCAGCTGCTGCATATGGAAGGAAAAGCGGTTAAAGGAAGCCCTTCAAAGCCTTAACTCCAAAGTAAAGTGGAAGTTTATGATTCCAGTGTTAATCTGCAATCATCCTAACCTACAATAAGATGTAAACCAAGTAAAAGAAAGAATAATGAACAGGCTATTTTAAAAACAATATTGCATAAATGGAAGGGTGCAAGATTCAGAAGAATAGCTCTTCTGAATAGTTCCACTTTCTTTAATCTTTCTTTAATCGTATTTATATACCGCCCCATCTCCCTGAGGACTCGGGGCGGTTTACAGCCGATAAAAATACAATAACAACATTGAAAGAACAGTCTTCAAAACAAAGGAAGTTGTGTATTTATTTGGTTGGAATAGCTGATACGCTACGCCAACCAAATGCAACTTTGAATGGTGTTCATTTCATGATACTGTAATCAGATTACAGCAATTAGGACTAGCAAAGGAAAAACAACTACAACAAAAATAGAACCATCTGACATAGCAATAATGAATAAACCACCCTAACTTAAAAACTGCAAGCCAATTTGGTGTAGTGGTTAAAGGCACTGGATTAGAAACGGAGAGACTGGGAGTTCCAGTCTTTTTAAGCAGAAAACCAGCTGGATGACTTTGGGCCAATCATTGTCTCTCAGAAGTCGACAATGGAAAACAATACAGTTGCAAGAAGTCAAAATTGATTTCAAAACACCCACACAAACCTAAGAATCTTGCTAGATAATTAATCAACAAAGCAGGCATGATAGAGAAATTTATTAAGGAAAATATATATCTGATTCTACATGTAATAACAGCAGCTAGAATTGTATTTGCACAGAATTGGAAACTTGATGAGATCCCTAAGGAGGGGGTGGTGATTAGAAAAATATTAGAATGTGCGGAAATGGACAGATTGACGTTGGAAATCAAGGAAAAAGAATCAAGTGAATTTTATAAGATATGGGAAATATTTTACCAGTGATTAGGCAATAAAAATAAGAAATAGAACGTAATTGTGAAACATTAATAAGAAAATTTGGTATAGTAATCTTGAGATCAAGTAACCTGTCATGGACCTTCCACATCAACACCATGGTAAAAAAAGCCCGACAATGTCTCTTCCACCTCAGATGCTTGAGAGACTTCAGACTTTCACCAAAGGTGCTTAGGAACTTCTATTCCTGCACTGTAGAGAGCATCCTGACGGGCA